>CM069862.1:184233843-184498843 GCA_036172795.1 Pelodytes ibericus
CCCCCCCCCCCCCCATAATAAAAATGTAAGAAAAAAACAGCAATTTTTTCAGTATTTGAAAATTGTACAATTATAGACATACCAGGAATATTGTGCCAGTCAGAACCCAGGAATATTGTGCCAGTCAGATACCAGTAATATTGTGCCTTTCAGATACCAGTAATATTGTGCCACTCAGAGCCCAGTAATATTGTGCCAGTCAGATACCAGGTTTAGTGTGCCAATCAGAGCCCAGTAATATTGTGCCAGTAAGATACCAGTAATATTGTGCCAGTCAGATACCAGTAATATTGTGCCACTCAGAGCCCAGTAATATTGTGCCAGTCAGATACCAGGAATATTGTGTCATTCAGAGCCCAGTAATAGTGTGCCAGTCAGATGCCTGTAATATTGTGCCAGTCAGAGCTTAGTAATAGTGTGCCACTCAGAGCTCAGTAATGTTATGCCAGTCAGATATCAGGAATATTGTGCCAGTCAGAGCCCAGTGATAGTGTGCCAGTCAGAGCCCAATAATATTGTGCCAGTCAGACCCCAGGAATATTGTGCCATTCAGATACCAGGAATATTGTGCCAGTCAGAGCCCAGTAATGGTATGCCAGTCAGAACCCAGTAATAGTGTGCCACTCAGATACCAGTAATATTGTGCCAGTCAGAGTACAGGATTATTGTGCCAGTCAGAGCCCAGTAATATTGTGCCAGTCAGATACCAGTAGTATTGTGCCAGTCAGAGCCCAGTAATATTGTGCCAGTCAGAGCCCAGTAATATTGTGCCAGTCAGAGCCCAGGAATATTGTGCCAGTCAGAGCCCAGTAATATTGTGCCAGTCAGATACCAGTAGTATTGTGCCAGTCAGAGCCCAGTAATATTGTGCCAGTCAGAGCCCAGGAATATTGTGCAAGTCAGATACCAGTAGTATTGTGCCAGTCAGAGCCCAGTAATATTGTGCCAGTCAGAGCCCAGGAATATTGTGCAAGTCAGAGCCCAGGAATATTGTGCCATTCAGATACCAGGAATATTGTGCCAGTCAGAGCCAGTAATGGTATGCCAGTCAGAACCCAGTAATAGTGTGCCACACAGATACCAGTAATATTGTGCCAGTCAGAGCCCAGGAATATTGTGCCAGTCAGATACCAGGAATATTGTGCCAGTCAGAGCCCAGTAATATTGTGCCAGTCAGATACCAGTAGTATTGTGCCAGTCAGAGCCCAGCAATATTGTGCCAGTCAGAGCACAGGAATATTGTGCCAGTCAGAGCCCAGGAATAGTGTGCCACTCGGTGCCAGTAATAGTGTGCCACTCAGAGCCCAGTAATAGTCTGCCACTCAGAGCCCAGCAATAGTGCGCCACTCAGAGCCCAGGAATATTGTGACAGTCAGAGCCCAGTAATATTGTGCCAGTCAGAGCCCAGTAATAGTGTGCCACTCAGAACCCAGTAATATTGTGCCACTCAGAACCCAGTAACATAGTGCCAGTCAGAGCCCAGGAATAGTGTGCCAGTCAGAGCCCAGGAATAGTGTGCCACTCAGAGCCCAGGAATAGTGTGCCACTCAGAGCCCAGTAATAGTGTGCCACTCAGAGCCCAGTAATAGTGTGCCACTCAGAGCCCAGTAATAGTGTGCCAGTCAGAGCCCAGGAATATTGTGCCAGTCAGAGCCCAGGAATATTGTGCTAGTCAGAGCCCAGGAATATTGTGCTAGTCAGAGCCCAGTAATATTGTGCCACTCAGAACCCAGTAATATTGTGCCAGTCAGAGCCCAAGAATATTGTGCCACTCAGAGCCCAGTAATGGTTTGCCAGTCAGAACCCAGTAATACCCAGACACACACACACACACACCTAGACACCCTGACACACACACACACCTAGACACCCTGACACACACAGACCTAGACACCCTGACACACACACACACACACACACCTAGACACCCTGACACACACACCTAGACACCCTGACACACACAAACACCTAGACACCCTGACACACACACACACCTAGACACCTTGACATACACACACACCTAGACACCCTGACACACACACCTAGACACCCTGACACACACACCTAGACACCCTGACACACACACACACACCTAGACACCCTGACACACACACCTAGACACCCATACACAGTCACACTTTTTAAAAATTTTTTACTTACCTTACACTTGGTCCCTCATCCAGGACCTTCTGGCGGATGTCTGTCCACCTGACATCCGGCAAGCAGCTGACACAGCGCGAAGGGGGCGGAGCTTGCACCCGTCGCACTGTGATCTCTATGGCCAGGAGGAGAGGCTAGGAGCGAGCTTCCTATAGCAGCCTCTCCTCCCGATCGGCCCTCACCCCTGCGTGAGGTTAATCCTCTGATTCTGGGACTATGTCCCAGACGGAGGAAAGTTCACAGGGGGATTTTTTTTTTTTTATATATTTATAGCCCTGGAGTCTCGGGGCTAAAGAATACTTTAGCCCCAGAGTCTCCATTCGGACTATGAAGTGGGGACTCGGGGCTATAGCCCCAGTAGCCCACCCCTAGCAACGCCTCTGAGCAGGGGCGAACTTGTAACTTCCATGAGTTTTGCAACCCCTTTACCTGGGGTATTATTTGCGAATAGGGTCAGGGCAAGAGCAGAGGACCTCCTACCTTTCTATAAAAAGATGGTGATATAGCATTTTAACACCCAGGATTCTAAACTATAGCTTTTTATTGATGATGCCTACTATACGCCAACTTTCAGGGACTTTCATGCCAACATCTGCTCATCGAGGAATTTGTTGACTTTATAATGAGCTCTGGCTTTTTCCATCAGAGTACTTTCACCATGGAGTACCAGTCCTGCAGTGCACAGCTTTAGGAGAAGCAAAGAACAGGGTTCCATTGCTGGAGCTAGGCAGAAGTCCAATGAAGAAAATAATCCTCTGGATGGATTTTGGAATTCCATGTATCCCTTCTGGCTCTCCTTGGTAATAATTTAGAAGAGTGTAGGAGCTGTCGCTGGTAAACTGGAGGTGCAGGTGGTGGTCCTTCTCTAATCTTCCATAATTTGCGGGCGTCTCGCTGGGATATATTTTAATATTGTGTATAAAAGTAGTACTCTAAGATGTCAGGCTTTAATATATATACCATACATATAGTTCAAATAGCTGCCATATAAAGATTTTGAGAGTTGGCGTCTATTGTACACTATGAACTCTAACTATTGGACACTGTATTTCATTTGTGGCTTTGTAGCATCTTCTAGTTTTTCTAGATAAAGAATATTTGCCAGTTTTCTGATTTTACCAGTTTTATGTTCAAGTGGAATTTTGAGTTTGCCTTTTTAGTACACAATTTAGTTGCCTGTGAGTTTTGCTTCAGTGGTGGAGCTCATTAACCGAGAAAGACTCATAATTGTTGATCATAGACTTAGCTGCTTAGCCAAGCAGTGCTAGAAAGGATAGTAAAATGTTGCCATGGCTAAATGAGGAGCAAAACATAGCTTTTCCTCTTTATAAAGCAATAGTAAGACACTGCCTTGCTTATGCTGTTCAGTCTGGGGCAACAGTTCTAAAAAAAAATGACATCATGGAACTGAAAAGTGTACAGTTGCAGGCTACAAGGTAATTAAAGGAAATGTAAGAGCATAGCTTTCAAGAATGGCTAGAAAAGTTGAATTGATTCAAATTAGGTGCCTTACGTATGATACAAATATATGCAGGCATTTTAATACATACAATTTAAAAGAGAGATGGTTAAAACAGCGGCTAATTAAATGGTCAACTCTCGCTAACCTAACAATAAGGTTAGACATACTGTATCAAGTATAGCGAACTAGACTCTTATCTAGAAAACAAAAATTCTGGGGAAATTAAAAGTTGAAAGAAGGCAGACAAAGTACAAAGTGTTTTCCTTCTTCTAATGGGTCACATTTGTTAGTTATACCATAGAAAGATGAACTTGGTCACAAGGGATTTAGATCCATTGCAGTTAATTTAAGAACTGAAACTTCAACTGTAATGTGTTCTCTTTGGGTTGTCTGTAATATCTATTGGTGACTTGTTCTATAACATGATTTCTACACACTCAGAACTGGCTTTGGAAGTGATAATTGACACATTCATATAAGATAAAAGTCTGCCCAATATAGAATGATCTGGCCTGAAATTAATTTCCGAAATTGATGAAATCCGGCTACTAAGTATCCCTGATTCTGCTCCGATTTGGCTGTTCGATCCGTTTGAAAGCCGAAGCATCAGTAATTTGATCCGTTTGAAAGCCGAAGTATTCAGATCGGGACAATTCACCATTAAAACCAAAGACGTTCGGCTGCTCAATATGCAAAAGGGTACAAAAAGGGTTTGGCCAGGGGTGATATGTAGGGGGACTTGTCTGCCATGGAAACAGTGCCATCATCCTCATTGTGGTGTTTTGTGATAAGAGTGGCACGTCCAACAAAATAGTTATTGAATTTATTTGCTATTGCCAGTGGAGAGTGCAGAACTCCATTATGGGTTTTAATTGTGGTAAGTTCTGAATAGCATGGGGGTTATGCATGTTTTTAATGACACTCCAAAAATTGGTTGGATTGGCTACATTTCTTTTCAGTTTATCAGTGAAATTAGTAGCCTTGGTAAGTTTGGTTTGATTTTTTTCATCTATTGAGGATTTGTCAAAAAAATCAAGGAACTCAGCCCAGACCCAGATGGTTGCCCCTTACTTTCACTCTACACAGCAGGGCATGCTTATCACAGACCTGCATGAATGCAGATTGAAAATATTCAATCCCAGAGTCCAGATCGGGTATTAGGTGTAGCCTGCTCCACAGACAATTGCTCAAGTCACTTAGAAAAGACTGGAGATCAAACTTCCTAAAACATCTTGTAACAATTACTTTAGAGGTCGATCTGATGGGCCTTAGTTTCTGTACACAGTTCACCCAGCAATGCTCACTGAACACGTTGAGTAGGATGCCCGACTGTTGGATTCTTTGTGGTCAGGATGAAAGGAACCAATAAAACGGCATAAGGTTAGAGTTGTTAGGATTCATCCGAGTAGAAGAAGAAATAAGCTGGGTTAGGATAATGGACTTGAACATTGAACATGTTTTAACATTTTTGTAGTCTACATTTAAATCTCCAAGAATGAGAACATTACTTTTGTTCTGATGGATGTGGTACAAATGTTAATCTAACTTGGGTGGGAAATCCCAGTGCCTGCACATCAGGAGCCTGAAGTTGGTGGGAATCATCAAGTGCAGGAGGTGGTGAATAGACCACTGTAGGAGATGAAGAAGAATGCACTGTTAGTGTAAAGTGCATACAGTTGGGTGCAGAACATGTCACATCAGCATCTCCATTGGGATTTATCCTTGATATGGATATTCCACCCAGATGCCTCTTTCATGAATGAAGCTCTGTCTGTTGTACATGTTTCTACTGTTAAGGACATGCAAATACATACACATGCATGTGTATGTTTGACTGGCCGCAGGCAGGTAAAGAGGAAGCTGTGCCCAAGGTCAACTGGGGGTTGAGGGAACACATACTTTACACAAGAATGGATGTTCAAAACTTACAACTAGCTATTTCTTGGTCCGGTGTACCCTCAACCCCCATGATGGGATCAGTCCCCATGAACTGCAGTAGCTCCTCCTTGAAGTCCACTTTTATATATTTACACATATATACACCTATATACAAGTGCTACCACTGATGTACTACTACACAGACATTGATATATACTGCAGCTGTGGACTGCAACACCCATCGCCCCTAGCGGCATTTGCAGATGTTTTTTGTTGCAATGTGTTGCTTGTCCATCCTCTTTCCACCTAAAATTCTCTGCACAGCTACAGTTCTCTACACACACACAAACAGCTTCTCCAAGTGTGGCAGCAATTTTAGCTATTCTTAACACAGCTATTGCATGTGTTACTTGATCTACAGGTCTGTGTGCTATGTGTAGTGCAATTTTACATGTGGCCAATGGTGTATAAGTATTTTAAATGTACTTACCTTTTTTTCACCACCTCCACAGACTGGTTGTTTCCACAAACGTCATTGACATAATCTATGACCTCCTGCCAGATGTCATTCCCCCTCCTCAAGCTTGTGTTCTTCGCTGCTAGGTGTAGGGCTGACAAAGGCTCCTAACCAATCCAACGTTCTCCTCAACTGAAAAACCAAGGCATATGTCTTTACCTTTGCCACTCTCCTGCTACCAATATCCTGGTCCCTCCCCACCCTAGTTCTTAGCTAAAAATGTAGTTTTTTATTAAATATATTTTTACACTGCTGCTGGTTGGTTAACCTGCTGTAAAATGGTGGTCTTTTCATGTGCTCAGTATTTAATCACAGATGCCTCAACAATGATTGGCTGTAAGTGGATTGTAACAATATTTTGTATCAATTTTTTGAAGATGGGCATATCCAGGGAGGAGGGATTATGTAAGATGCATATTCTTGTGGTGGGCACCAGAAGGATGTGACAATGGAGCAGTGAGACACCAAGATACACCTCTAGAGTGGCAAGAAAGGGTATTGTTGAAGCAACAATTAGCAAGACAGGCTATCAGAGGGGGGCAGCTGATTCTGGTCAGAAATAGAACAGCATTTTATGTAGCGGACTCTGCTCTGTGCATTTCATTGCTGTGATGCACTGCATTAGACTTTATTATTATTATTATTATTATTATTTAATTTCAAGTGAATAAAAAGGAAAACTAAGCACAGAAATCAGAAATAAAATTTTAGACAAAAAACTAAGAGAATTGAATGTAATTGCTGTGTTGAAATTTGTTGCTATGGTTTTTAATGAGTTATTAGAAACTGTGCTATAGTACTCTAATTGGTCATTTACTAACTAGCAAATTACTCAAAATCAGTAGTGGTACCTGACAAGACGTCATTATAGTTCAAGTGTTGATTGTGAGATAACAAAGTAATAAGTTCCATGTTACATTTCAAATACCGTATTTACGTGAATCCAATGCGCCATCGAATCTAATGCCCACTTCAAACTTGGACACATTGAAGCCAAAAAATGTTTTTGCCAGCGAATGCATTTGCGCAAGAAGTATTTTTTATAACAATTAGTTTAAACTACCAACTTACGGTAGTTTTATTATAAATTACACTGCTATACAACATGATAGAATTTAGCTTTTAGTGTTACAAGCTAAGCAAAATAACCACAAAAAGAGGTAATTTGAGAGTTAACACAAATTACCAATTTACGTAGACACTACAGTATATGCCGTAGGTAAGTTAAGTAACGGAGGGTAGCACACATGCATAGCGTGTCTTTTTTGTGTTGTGATTTTCTTTTTGTTAACCCCTTAATCACGTTAGGACGTACTATGCCGTCCTGACTTTAAGTGCCTTAAAGTCGTTAGGACGGCATAGTACGTCCTGTATTAAACAGCTCATTGCGGCTCCCCGTGATTAGCTGCTTTCGGATGCCGCTGCAGGCACTTGCAGCGGGATCCCACCTGTCATCTGAGGCCACTTTGAGTGGCCTTAGTCTGACAGGGGAAATGTAGCCGGTGCTCAAAGCGAGCACCGGCTACATTTCTCCAAATCGCACTTTGCCCAAACTTCCGGGTTCGGGCACGCCTCCGTGACATCACACGTGGCGTCCGGAGGTCTCGCGATTTTTTTGTAGGGACCCACAGGGTCTATTAAGAGTGTTCCTGGCTACTGATCACCTTGTGATCGGTGGCCAGGAACCAATCGTGACGTTTTGGTGCTTACATCGTTTGGGACGCAAGCACCTTGCGTCACGAAGGGGTTAATAGCAAAATTTGTGGGGGGTTTTGTTTACGTTGCAAAATAAAACATACACCAATCTAATGCGCCATCCATTCTAACGTGTACTCAAATTTTGGAGATAAAATTTTGCTAAAAAAGGTATGCATTAGATTCGAGTAAATATGGTATATCTCTTTTTTTTTTTTTTTTACAAAGAATGAAGCTTTAGATGTTTTACTAAAATGAAAAGTGAAAATATCTGCACCCCCAGGAGTTTTAAATTATGTTTAGCGAATATCAAGGAACTTATTAATCATTCAATCTTTTTAGATGTAGATGTAGATGTAAATCCCTGGCCAGTGATTGCACAACATTGAGGAGTTATTATTAATATTATAATTATAATTATCAGTGTTGTCAAGTGCCATGAGTTTAAATGTTAAGGGTTGTGGTAAATTCTATAATCTTGTTAATGTTAATGTAAATTCACATCTTTGGGCAATCCTCACATGGATGTCTAGATCAGAATTTGCTCCAAACCCTACTGGGGGTACAACTGCCTAGAAGATTTTGTCTAGTAGACCAATGGCAAAATGCATATACCAAAGGAATCAAGCGTATGTGTAGACTCAAGCTGAGAGTCTTCCCTCTAGATATAATAGGAAATTCATCTGTGCAAAACACAATCTGTTTTTTCAGAACAGTTCAATATGATTGATCTCATTGAAATCTATGGTGTCAACCTTGATAGTACAGGTAACCCACGATATACGCAATCTAGTTAATACTCATGTAAATATATGTTGGCAGGTCTTCTACCAAATATCTGGAAGGGAGTTACTAATTCCTTTTTTAGTGGCAACGTACAAAACTACAGCTTTATGAAATGTTCTACACCTACCCCCAAAACTGCCAGAAATGAAACCCAGAGATTAAGGACACTTCTCATGTATGGTGGGTCCTCTTTGGTATTTTGGATATATATGATTTTTTTTGGCCAACACTTCTCGTGTATACAAAAGACCCTAAAATGTCTTTGTTATCTTTTACTAAATAAAGAAACCTTCTGCACTAATAAGTAAGTGGGATGCGAGTGCCGACAAAAAAATGGCAGATAATCAGCGTGACATGTAAAGTTCATCAGTGCATAGCTAATCATAATAATTACTAATAATGATTACTGGACAACTGTAGCAAAAAACTACCTTATGTTTACAGTAATTGAAAAATTGTATCAAGTGTAGATGATTTAAAAATAAATTATTTAATGAAATAATACAAATTAAGTGCCTCTCAGGGGGAAGACATGTTGTTTAGAATCTTGGGTCAGATCTTCGCAAACCTTGGTTCAAATGAACAAAGAACTGGCTCATATGACCAAAGATTCTAAACAAAATGGCTGCCTCCTGGCAGAGCTATTTGGAGTAAAGATGGCTCAATAAGGTACTTAATTTGTATTCTTTCATTAAAGCATTTCTATATAAAACGCCTGCATTTGATGCCCTCTTTCAATTAAACAGAGCTTCATTTTTTTTGCTACAGTTGTCCTTTAAGCGATTAAATATATGGTGGTCCGGCATCTACTCTGAACACAGCTGTTTATAAAGGCACAGTTTTCTGATTTAATCATCTCATAGACCCCCAAACCCTTTCTTCATCATCATTTTCAACTCAGAGGAGTTCTATGACTTTGATATCCATATATTAAAACAATCTGGCTTCCTCAACTATTCAGGAACCATAACTCCAACCATTAAAATTAATTTGTCATCTCATAGCAAGACCGCAAAATAAAGATTATTTAATTTCACTGGGAGAGTAAAGGGTCCTACGTTTGAGTTTCAAGGACATAGACATTAAAGCTATATAATTGTATGCAAACTGGCAAATATCTCACGAAAGAGGAAATTGCATGACACTTTTTATTGCGGTCTTTGGTATTAAGTGTTTAATGCCATTTTAGAGATACATTTATAAGTTGTACTAGCAGGACTAGCAGTGTGCTTAAAAGTACCAAAGTATCGAATATCCTCACGATTAAAACAATGAAGTGGTTTGAAAACTCTTTTAGAAATCAGATTACTTTAGAAGTAAATTAATATCCCCAAAAAAACAACTTCCCTGCAGATGCTGTTTGCAAAAGTGTAATTAAAAGACAGCTCTTTGGGGAAAATGTAGTGCTGCTTAATTGGACGCTCGCATCAGTTCTAGGCATTATCAATGAAAAAGCTTTAGAGAAAGAGTACTTTATTGAATCTTGAATTTCATTTTTAGAATCTTGGGTAAGTTCTTCCGTCATCTTGGATCAGATGAAACATTATGGGCTTTTTTTCATTTTTTTTTTTTTCACTCTTGGCTACTTTGGCCTTCAATTTAAAATGCCCTTGTCAATTTCCTACAATTCTATCTTTTATGAATAAAGTGCTGTGTTTGGTTACTAACTACAAAGCAAACCATTCTGTTCCATTTCTTTAAAAAGTGGAGATCCACAATGGAAAGCTTAAGGGGGGAATTTATGCAACTCGGCTACTTTTGGCCATAAGTTTGCAATTCCCTTCTAAATTATCTGCCTTTGACTCAAGAGTAAAGTCCTTAGAATAATAAAATATGTGTTCCAACCCTAAAAGCCATATAAAAGGCTTTATTTGATTGGTCAGTGTATTGGCATCAAGCCTTTTGTGTTTTGGTTCATCAACATCCTGTGATTCATCTAACTACAGAAAAGTGTTAGGCCTAAATCCTTTCCAATCCTAGTCCACAAGATAGGAAGGAAAGGAGCAGTATACTACTTCTAGGATTGCCTTCTTTTCTTTAAAAAAAATACTGGCTATGCCATCACCTCCTGTGAATTAGCCAATTTTTTACTGGCTTGTTAGTTGCATGGCAACCCTAAATATAGCGCTTAAGTTATACTTGGGCAATCCTTTCCCAGAGTGTCACCTCTTTCCTATATGCAATTCCTCAAAAGCATTTGCCGTTTCTTATTGGTCAGAGAAAAATAAGCCTATAATGCTGTATCCTATGAATGATATCCTGTTAGCTGCGCGTGTTCTCAAGCAGTAATACCTGCAGTGTTTTGGGATAACTGCAAATCATTCAGTTGAACTTACTGAATGCTGGAAAAATGGATACCATTGTTATCTGCTTCAACAAAACCTTGATTTGATTTATGAAAAAATGATGTCATGTCATGAAGTAAATATAGAACGACACATGACCCTTGCAGATGCAATCATCTGTAGTCTGCGCCAATAAAGTACTTCCTAAATCTGCATTCGTTATCTGTCTGTAACTGTACGAGTAGCGAATTCAAATCATTTCTCTTTCATGCTAGTTCATTTTGCTGCAGGTGAGTTGCGGCTGTTAATATGCCCATGCAATTATTGCTGATAAATTATGCAGTAAGAAAGGCATTTCATTAATGCACTTTATTTGCCATTAGCTCCTAATTCAATAGCCTCCCTGTGTATTCTTTATGAAAGGCTGTGCACACTAACATCTAACAGCCAAAAGCTCAATACATTTCCATCTTGCCTCATTAGGGAGAATTACAGAGCAGGCTGCAGACTGCAAAAATAGTCAGTGGTGCTAACACATCAGCAGGCACTGAACACATATAACATCCACAGCTGGATAAATGGACAAATAATCAGGATCCTTGAATGGTACCTGCTGGGACGAATAAGCTTTAATACACGTTTGATTTTTAGTGCCTGATAAGTTTGGTTAGCACTGTAAGTTATATGTACATGGCTGTAACATCTCGACCAGGTGTCACTTTTTTTTATGCATCCATTGGCTAGATTAAACCATACTATGACCCCCATTTTGTCTCCATCGCGCATATATTTATTATACGCATTTACACATATTTATTAACAACACAACAAGACATTTGTGCCACTCTACTGCAGGGCCATGCAGAGTAGTATGGGCGGCATGGAGGTGCCCCTGGAAGATTATGACCCTACAGCATCTTGATGGAGATGATGGGGGGGGGCAGAGCCCAAGTCAGGGCAAGAATAATTGAGGACTACTTTCGTGAACAGCATTCCATCACTAATTAGGTAAGTACACATTTAGTGACAGCTGTCTTCTGTTTCTGATAGGATGAAACATAAAGGTAGTCTACCAGATCATCATCTACAAAACTATACATTGTACAAATCTGTTAAGTTTCTCTTGCAATGAGATCTCAACAGGTTGGGCCCTGCACAATACATTGTAAGTTCATGAGCTTAAATGTTCACCCCAAATTCACTGGTAGTAAATAGATTAACAACAATAATAGCATTGCAATGTAGTAGGGGAGTCAGTAAAGAAGTGTTATTCAGACTAACCAATGACACTTACTGAGATATTCATCACCACTTTCATGAAGAATTTTGGGAAATGCTTCTGGTCACTAACTCATGTATATGCCTGCCACCAGTTGGTGTGTCTGCATGTTTTACAGTGGTGGATCTTAATGCCAAGGACTAAGCAATCACAAGCATGTGCTCCTCCATGGAACTGCACGAAGAGCAACAGGTGGTGGTGCTATGGATGGTGAGGGAGCAGTACTAGTAGGTGGTACTAAGGCTGGTGAGGCAGCAGCAGCAGGTAGTGGCAATATTTCTGGTGAGACAGCAGCAACAGGAGGAGTTCATGTGTCTGGTAAGACAGCAGCAGGTATGGCAGCATCAACAGCTGTGGTCTGCATGCATGGCAATGGACACAGGGTTCACTACGAGAAAGGTAGCTGGACAGATGTGCGGTGGCAGGGGATCCACCTTCTCAGAGAAAAGCAGGGCATGCATTAGTGGAATAGCAGGTGAACATGGATGAGTAAAGATTTGGTTCAGCATATGGGTGTATGAGTGCTGTTCTCCTGGGTGGCAAAGGCCTCATGCCAGGAGAGGGCAATGGTGCTAGAGTGTCTGGTGCTGCACAGGAGAGGTGGTCAGAAATTATTTTTGATCATGCTTGGGGTGAGTCCTCCTGCTGGGGCTGTGCATTTGATAAAACTATAACTGTGCATGTTTTCCACCCATTACAGATGATCTGGAGTGGTTGGCTATCACAAGTGGCTATTCTGAACCTTTTCTCCTGGGCATTTATCTTTGTTGTGGTCCATTTATATACTACCACTTCTTGATAACCTCCCTGGAACACTTGTGCTTACTGATAGAGTTGAATTTGTCCTCAAACTCGTGCCAGGCCTGTCTCTTAACTGCTGTCCCCTTACCTGCATGCTTCTCAAATAACTGTGCCTCGAAAAGCTGCATATTCTCCTGTTAAAAGAGTGATGAGAACAATGCTTATCTTCTTGCTACTTCTCAGTCTCCTCGTCACTGCTGTTTGTGTCCTCCTCCTAGAAAGAATCAGGAGCTGTGGCCACTGTATGGATAGCTCCCTACTCTCCCTGTGGTTGTGTGTCTTACTGACCTCTTCTCCTTCCCTAATGTGGGACTAGTTCCTGCATTGCCCCCCAGCTTCACTGGCTTCCTCCCTCCTCTCCCTCTCTGACTTGTTCCTCTTCCCCTTTGGCTCTCTCCTCTACCCCTCTTGTCACCTCTGCTCCCCTACCGGCTACCTGCTCTCCCCTCCCGATTACCTATAGCCCTCTTGTTACCTTTGCTCTGATTATCGCCTCCTCTTATCTCCAAGGTCACATCCTTTTGTCTCTATTATTACTTTAGCATTGCACAATCTTTAACATTATCCAAACCTAACATCATGCATATATGAGCTGATGAACATCATATATTATGCGGCGTCATTATGAGTCGCACAGTATAACATCATTTCCTGTTTAGAAGTTACTTCCTGGGTTTGGATAACGTTATAGATTGTGTAACGCTAAAGTAATAGCAGCGACAAAGTATAAACTTCCCGCTAGGAGGAGGAGTCCTTCTGGGTAGACACTGGGAAAATGAGGGCACTATGGAGAAAAACAGCTGAATGAGATTTGTGTGCTTTGGAAGAGAGGGGGAGGGGTGTATTTATTTTTATACATATATTTATCCAAAACTGCAGAAATGGAAAAATGAATTTTACCATTCACAAAAGCACATTTGGCAGTAATTTCAGCCAAATGATGGTGGCCCTTGACAAGCTGAGTTTAGTTTAAAGTTAAATTATACCCAGTGATGGTGCATATACATCACCCAGATGTTTCTAGTCAAATGTTAAACCTAAGCATGCTTATACTGTGAATGTAGAGACTAAAATAATCTAAAACATTATCTATACATTGTGGTGGCAGAATTGAAAGTAAATGCATCAAATAAGACTTACATGTTTCAAATAGGTTTGTGGAGTCTCCTGTTTATGACATCACTTGATATGCAAATTAACTTCTTTTCAATGGGGAATGTGTCATTTGCATCAAGTCACAAGGTGATGTCATATGCAGGAGACACCACAGACACATTTAAACATATAGCGTATTTATTTTAATAGGTATAGCTCACTTTTCATATTTATTTAACCCCTTCGTGACGCATGGTGCTTGCGTCCCTAACGACGCAAGCACCAAAACGTCATGATTTGTTCCTGGACACCGATCACAAGGTGATCGGTAGCCATGAACACTGTGGCAGAGACCCTGTGGGTCCCTGGCAAAAAAATCGCGAGACCTCCGTACGTCACGTGTGACATCACAGAGGCGTGCCCAAACCCGGAAGTTCGGGCACGGAGCCATTTAGAGAAATGTAGCCGGTGCTCGTTTTGAGCACCGGATAAATTTCCCCTGTCAGACTGAGGACACTCATAGTGGCCTCATCTGACAGGTGGGATCCCGCTGCAAGTGCCGTGATGAGCTGTTTAACACAGGACGTACTATGGCGTCCTAGCGACTTTTAGGCAGTTAAAATCATGACGGCATAGTAAGTCCTAACGTCACGAAGGGGTTAATCTCCATATTCACAGTATAAGCAATGTTTCTGTTGACAAGGCCCCTTTAAAAGCCTTTTCTAGATTGTGTGTCTGCTAACTTTGCATGAAGAGATGATGCAGCCTTGTAAATACACAAAATGGGCTTATGAGCCTTTTTTAAAATAACTAATAAATGTGTAAGATTTTAAATGCAGTAATATGAATCAGATGTATTTATCGTGTCATTTCCATTTGAAACACAAAATTGCCTTTTATGGCATTCTCTGAAGCAATATTCTCCAGTTTGTAGGCTTCTATTACTGGAAGCTAAATCCATGGTAAAAAGCAACAGATAATTATTAAAACATAATATTTATTTGGAAAAATTTATAAAAAGTATGTAGATCTATAAATGCATTCAAAGCATGCCTACTTCCACCACATTAGACCAGAATGTGTAATGTAAACCAGCATATAAGTGATATATTGTCACCAATGCCACCATATAGATAGGTAATATAAACAGTGGTGTATCTTGGTTTTGTGCTGCCCTAGGCAGACAAAATTCGGGCACAACCCCCCACTCACCCACATTGCACACCTACGACATGACCCATCAACCACGTTGCACACCCACGACATGCCCCATCACCCAATTACATGCCCCATCACCAACATTGAACACACACTAAATGCCCCATCACAACCTTTAAATGCCACCATCATCCTCATTTCATACCCCCACAACGTCCATTACATGCCCCCATCACCCAGATTAACTGGGCGATGGGGGCACAGATTAATTAAGGTGCTAAAGCTTGGGGGAGGGAGCTTGGGGGAGGAAGCAAAAATGTTTCAAGCACCAGAAGTGTGCTTTAACACCCTCTGGCAAAGTGCCGCCCTAGGCGAGGGCCTTGTTTGCCTTGTGGAAGATACACTACTGAATATAACAATAGAATAAACACACTTTAAAAGACAAAAATCGCCTTTATGTAATTGGGTTAAAGTAGGGTGCTAATAGTATATCTGTGTGGATACATCTTCTATATATTATTCTAAATAAAGGTTATTGTTTTAATAATTGTCTGCTCTTTTTTTTTACCTTCGATTTAGCTACTCTTTTTCGGGCAGCAATCTTTGCTCATGTATCTTCCTAGAAAAACTGGTAGAAAGTAATGTTTAACCCCATTGCAGATAGACAAACCAGCTTTTACGCCATGCTGGCAGTATAGGGGTTAAGGAACGCTAACAAACTGATTTCCCCCATACATGTACATGAATGATCCTACTTTACTGTCAGCTGCGTGATATGGAATAACTTTGTAACCATGCAAGCGTGAAAAATAAGGCAGCCGATACAAGTCTTGAGCCCTTGCAAGTTTGACATTACACAGCAGAAGCAGGAATTAAATTAGAGTGAGAGGTTAGATATTTGACAGCAACCTGATCTGTAGCTACTAATTATAAAGTCTCACTCTCACCAAGTTGACACGAAATGTTAGACCAAATTAAATGTTGGCTAATTAGCCATCATACACAGGACTTCAAAAGCAGAAATGTCTACACATTATTTAGCGTAGTTGGCGAAAAAGTAAAAACACACAGGCCCCCGTCCGGGCCATCTCTGTTAAGTGCCCTATCACCTTTCTTCTTGTCTGTCTTCTCAGAGAAATGTGAAAGCTGGCAGACAGGCAGAGTTTCACACACACTAGAATCTTAGATTTGTTAGGACCCTTGTCCACATAAACTGTCATTGGCATTCACAGCATTGTGACAGGACTGGACCTGTGAATGGGAAAACAAACAAAGATTTAAAATCCCCCCAGCCCCAAAGTTTTTTTTGGGTTTTTTTTTTAATATTTAATTATTTTATTCAATTTTCATTGATATACAAACAGTATAAAAAAGTGCAAAATACTTCAAAGTGCAGTATATTCAAAAACAACAGATAAACACATACAATAAAGTGCAGAGTGCAGATATTGGGCTTTGAGACCGTCTGGTCTCAGTCTCTTATCTAAAGTGCAGAAGTACGTATTTAACACTACTAGCTATATAGATTATTCAATTAGTTCAGATAATCTCCTAGGTTGAGTAAACCAAATAATTCGGCCTAATGGACATATTAAATACTCAGTAATTCCTCAAGTAAGTACACTTTATAGGAAATATTTGTCCCCAATGCCACTTTCCCCTTCTCCCACTCGCATTCTCATTTGGTGCAGCAGTTGGGATCTCACCTGTTCCCATGTGGGGAAGACAGAGGGAGATCTCCACTTTCTTGTTAAGACTATTTTAGCTGCTAACAAAGTATGTACAACAAAATCCAGCTCCTGATTTTTAATTTTGGGAAGATTTAAATGTAATTAAAAAAAAACTTCAGGTTCAAAGGGGAGCTTGATCCCACTTAATTCCAAAACTTTCTGAGCTATAATTCCCCAAAACTTCTTAATTGGTTCACAACACCACCAAATATGGGCCATATCGCCAAGGAGAGTTTCACATCTCCAGCATTCTTTAGGTTGGTTAGGGTACATTATATTTAGATGAGCAGGAACAAGATTCCACCAGTTCATAAGCTTGAACTGCAATTCTACCTAACTCAGGCAGTTTACTTTTTTTATACACCCTCTGAAAAGTCCTTCACCACTCATCTGGGGAGATGTCAATACTCAGCTCCTTCTTCCATTTCTCTGTACCCAAAACTGGGGAATTCACCTCTTTAGCTCTTATTAACTCTATGCACAATGAGAGCGTGCCTTTGACTTTCTCTCTATCTAAGATGTTCTTAATTCTGGTATCTATAGCAGCAGGATCACTATATAGATGTTTAAGAAGGAATCCTTTAATGCGTAAATATACAAACACTTCTGAGTTTAGGGGCCTAAAGTTATCAACAATTTCAGATAATGGTTTGATCCCTCCATCCTTCATAAGATCTTCAATTTTACTAACACCATTTTCTATCCAGCTATTCAGATTTAGATCCTCCATTTTATGTGTTAGGATTTCAAGTGGGAGGAAGGCTACCACTTTGCCTTCAAGCCTACATTCTCTTTTAAACTTAGACCAATTATTCATAAAATCTTCCAAAACTATACTGTTGAAAACCTTTTTATATATAACCTTTTTTGATTTCCAAAAAAGGTTATATAAATCCTTTGTGTTGACAAGATCCTGCTCTACTCCATACCATTTCTCCTCCCGAGCCTTCATCTTTAATGTATTGAGTGCATGAGCGAGGAGATTGGCTCTATACAGTTCAACTATATCTGGCATCAATGTCCCCCCATGTTTTGGTTTTCTTTTAAGGCGTGCTAAGCTCATTCGTGGTCTTTTCCTTTTCCAAACAAAGTTTTGAAAAGATGCTTGTATCAGGAAGAGCCAACTACGGGGTGAGGGCAGAGGGATCATGCGAAACAAATAGAGCCACTTGGGCAAGATATATGATCCTATAATATTAATTCAGCCCCACCATGAGAAAGCCATCGTAGACCAATCTTTGAGCAGTTTACTAGTTTTATTCAGGAGTGGCAAGAAGTTGGCTTCCACTATCCCCGAAGGGTCAGGAACTATATTTATACCCAAGTAGCTCATATTTGTGGCCCATATAAACTTGTAATTTTTCTTCATGAAACATTCTATCTCTGGTGGGATATTACACAGCAAAGCTAGGGATTTACTCTCATTAAGCTTATAGCATGAGACCTTTGAGAAGGTGGACAATTCAAGTAGCACGTCCTTCAGGGAATTAACTGGATCTTCCAAGGTTAAAATTACTTCATCTGCGTACATATTAATCTTCAGTTCCCCGCACTGAGGAACTAAAGCCTTTTATGGCCCTATTTTCCTGAATATGTGTAGCCAGGGGCTCAATTGACAGGAAATACAAGAGGGGGGAGAGTGGACACCCCTGTCTTGTCCCACTGGAGAGTGAAAACCAATCTGATGAAAAGCCTCCTCCCATAACTCTTGCAGAGGGAGAGGAATAAAGGGCCATAATTGAGTCCACTATTCTACATGTGAACCCAAATTCCCCAAGAAACTCTCATAGGAAGCCCCACCGGACCCTGTCAAAGTTTTTTTTTAATTGAGGTACAAATTATAAGTCAATCTTCTTTATTATTATTCAGTAAAACTTCTATATTTTCCGCTTTCAAACAGATTTTTTTTTTTAGTATCAGTCCGTTTCTGTATTTCTGAATTTAGTAATACTCTTTAAGCTGCCAAGAGCTGGGTAAATTGTTGATACTATACAAAAAAAATATTAATTTTATGAGTGTAAATTCCCCACTATATATCTTTATTTACCTCCCATAGTCTATATCCCATTGCGTATTATCCAACATTTGTTTGATTTCAACAGTATTGCACTCTTATGAAATATTATAAATATTGTCTGCTGTATAGTTTGCTTTGTATATTGTTAGCCAGTTAGAAAAATCCATCCTTATTGTAGATGATAGTCAGATTTTTTATTTTTTCCCTTCTCTTTGCAATCTAGGGAGACCTGGCAACCCTTCAGGGTCAGCACTGTTATCCAAAGCTTAAAAGATGATTGGCCTAAACTTTCATTGGAACTGCAATTATTTAAAGGGAAAAAAAATACAGAATTCTGTTTTTCCTTTCCCAGCAAATTAGCAGAAAGATATGTTGACAGGACAATCCCCGAGGCCTGCTAAATGATTGTAATGAAAAAAATTTCAGTCTACTTTAAAGTCAACTGCTCTGATTGCTCACAATCACACGAATGACAGGATTTGCAAAAGGATGAAGTTTAACCCTTTCACTAAGCTAAGCTAGTCAAAGATCATAATGTATCCTTTGTAGAATAATCGATTTGGTACTGCAAAGGCCTGCAGTGTATTACACAGCTAGTATTACAGTTTCTCTTGGCCTGGAATGGATAAAAAGTTATTTAATACATAAAATTCCCTGCTTTGCTGCTAATTGCTCTCAACAGAAGAATAGAAGAAAAGGCCTTTTCCTATTTTGGAAAATGCACAATATTAATAGCAGTTTGGTTTGCAATACATAAAAAAAAAAAAATCCTCATTTTCCATGAACTGATTCATGGTACAGATTGAAAAAAACAAGATATTATCTGCAATTGGATTGCAAATACATTCGACTGAGAGAAAAATCTAAATTAAACTGCAGGGAATTGAGAAGGGCATTGCAAACGTAAGGATAAAGAAGCAAAGTCGGAAACTTTTTCCCCGTTGACTTGAAGCGGACTTGACTTGACTTTCGGATATGGGGGTCATCACAATGTATTTTGTGTGTGTGTGTCTTGTGATTGTTTGGACATATGTCAATGTGAACCCAAAAGTAGGAATATATGTTTCTCCCATACAATAAATGATCCCAGCATATAAAAGTTTTGGAGCATTTGATGCAGGTGGAATTGGGAAACATTATAGAAGACAAATATGGTAAATGATAGGAGTTGGGTTGAGATCAGTAACAATTCAAAATGCTTTTAAACTTGGAATGGGGGAGTAATGGTAGAAGAAATACTGGATTTGACAGTATGAAAAGGAAAGGTGACTTAGTAAATATCCAGGTGGGTTGATCTGGGGATTGCTTAGTATAGATAATAGGGAGATGCCTATAAACCACTGAAAAATGTAATCATACATGGAACTTGGCCATGGGATTAATTATATCTAGAAAATGCCAGATGTTAAACTGGTAAAAATAGGGGCATTGAAGCTAGTAGCTAAAATAAATAAAAAAAATATGACTTTATTGGCAAAACAGAAGTGTTGGTGGGATGATACACATGATTGGTCAATCAATTTGGGGGAATTTTTAAATGTTGTAGTCAAGATGGGTCATACAAAAGAGGTGGCGGAGGCTGTATGTATAGTAAACCGGGATTTTCTCAAATAGATTCTCTGTCTTCTCAAATAGGGAGAACTCTAATTATGGAGATTTTAGTTATCCAGAAAAAGATAAATGAAACCTTTAGCTTCTCGAAGGGGAAGAGATTTTTGGGTATGATGAAAGATAACTGGTTAGCGGAAAAGCCTACTAGAAAAAAATCATTACTTGGAGATCACAAATAGGGTGGAAATTCTATAAATTAATATTCAAGGGACAGTGATCACAACATGGTTACTTTTTAAATGAACTTAGATAAACAGTGTTGTTGGGCAAGACCTAAAATGTTTAATTTCGAAAAGTCTAGTTTTATTCTGCAGGTCATCACTGAAATGTATTAACTGGGATCAAGTTTTTTCAGGTTAAAGTACAGAAGAAAAAAAAAACCTATTTAAAATGCTGTTGGAAGAGGATACAATACATATCTTTGAGGAGGAAATAAAAGAAAATATAATGTTCTAACCAAAAAAAAAAAAAAAATCTATCAATGATTTTGGTATAAAAAATATAAAGTTGAGAAAAAAAGTCTGACAATTCTGAGGGTACATATTTTCCTGCTTAGCCAAACAATTGAGAAATGATGTGGCAAGAAACATAAAATCTTTCTTTCGTCTTCTTTATTATCCCTTTACATTGCACCTCTGGTTATAAAAGGGTTAAGAGGGGACAACATTTTTCAAAAGTAGTCTTTTGATCATCGAAGTACACCCAAGTCCGAAATCAACTTCAACACATCTGTTTCCACTGAGCAGATTTGGGAAAACAGAATCTCTCAAAACATGCTTCAAATAATCAAAAAAAGTTCATAAGGTTAGATATACTAGCAAGATATGTAGTGATGCCACTGTTATGGTATAACAGGGCGTAAGGTAAAAAGGCCATAAGATTAACCAGCGCAGCCTTTAATGTATAAATACATAGGATCAGTATCAACGTGACACTGTTTTTATTAGGTGTTTAGAAGAAAAACTTAATTTAACCAAGATGCTCCTGGCCCCTTAGAATATTGACATAAATTCTGTGTATGACCCAGCAATATTTTTTATGTGACACAATTCACCATCACCCATTTTTTTAATGGTTCCCCCCCCCCCCCTAAAAAAAACACCGCAACCTTGACATATTTTTGTTCCGCAAAATGGCTAGGTATATGAAACCTTCTGGTGAGGATAATTATAACAAGAAATCATGGCATTAGGGTTTCTTTTCTGATTTTAAATCTTTGAGTAGCTAAGTGAGTCGGACTTTTAAAAAAGGAGTGACGCGCATTGGGCCGGACTTCAATTAATTTCTGCGCGAAAAACCGCGTCTATCTGCCTTCCAAATCTGGCTTTCCAAGCATGAAGGGAAAGTATAGTCAAATCTCCTTTATTACTTCTTATTAGAGAGTAACCTAATACCTTTTGACAAGCTGAGCCGTTGTAACAGGCGGCTGTTAATGCCTCGGCATGCCTTGTTTAGAATAAAAACAACCATGAGAACTATGTTGATGTTTTTTTCTTTCTTTCGCGGAATAGCTCTGCTCCCAGAGCAAGTACGCTACACAGTTAATATAGCTCCAGAATCCCCCCTGTGGCTCCTGCCATACCAAACGCCAGCTCATTAAAAGACAAAAACCTACTTTTAGTGTTATATCACTGAGCGCTTACACTTAAAAAGTAATTAAACTTTAAACAAACATATTCAACCTTTAGCAACATCCACTTTTTTGTTTTCTTTCTCAGCTGACAATGTCGTGAACTTCCAGAGGGCAATTTAAGAGGGGGGGGGACGACAACCTCCATACATCTCCCAGCACTTACGGCCAGTGTCTTACCAAGCCGTTCATCCTGTTTGCAATTAGAAAACTAAATAGTTGAGGTAATGCGTGCCCAGTGGGAATTAGACTTGCAGATCTTTTTACAAACGAGTAATGCGGTAAGACTATCTGTCCAATGGGGTGTCTTATTGATATACCCCAGGCCTGTCTGCTTGTCACAGCTGTCTGTTCAACCACTTGCACTTACACTGCAGCGCTTTCATTACGAAAATAGAATTTGGTGTCCTACGAGCGATTACATTACTAATGCTAAATATTTAATTCCCGGGGGCACTAATTATGGTTGAGCACTGGCAACATGGGTTCTGCTTCTTAATAACAACTGTAAAAGCAATTTGAGCATTTTTCAATTAATTAGATACATAGGATACCAGCAACCCCTTTGTCAATCTGCCCTCTAGGACCTCAGCTAATTTGCGTGGAGTAGAACGTTTGTGAAAATGAAGTGCAGTGTTCAACCGGTGAAGCGCAGCTTTTGTGTGATGACTTGGGTTTTGCAGCGGCAGGACCACTTGTTTGATATTTTTCCCCAGGATGGAATAGCAAAAGGAGAGAAGCAAACTTGTTGAAGAAACCTGAGCATCTCCATTTTGTTTGTTTGCGAGCAGCAAAGCATATTTCTGTATCATTTAGGGCCAACACAAACACGGTTCTTCATATGATGCTACAAATATTACACATTCCATTTGATAGACCATAAAAAGGTTGATAGGGCCTACTACAAATTAAAGACCACTAATTTCACTTTTGTCCACCTCCTTGATGTAATTTCGACTCTTTAATTTTTATTTTATTCCCTCTATTTCTCCTTAACCTCTAAGAGTTTTTTTTTCCAACTATACACATCAAGCCCTATTTCCATTTAAGTTTCCTTTCATTGCCTCCACTTCCGATTTTCTTTTTCTAACCCTTCATGCTACTTCTCCCACTCACTCACTCACTCACATTTTAGTTACTTTTTGTTACTTTTCCATCCTCCAGCAGCATTTTCAATCAACCCCGTCCAACAATCCCTCTAATATAGATTTCAGCCACCTGGCCTTGTCGGCTTCTCCCTAAGTCTTCAGTATTTTCAACCTCTATTGTTATTTTCTTCCCCCATTCTCCTTGTCTTTTCACCCCAATTTGTATCAACCTCCCCTTTACTTTTCTGTTTTCCGCATGCCACCCTTGTCCATTTCAGCCCACTCTATCCTATTCAGCAACCCCTGAACCTTTCAGGGATCTCATTCTTTTCAGTCTCCCAAGACCCATTCTCCTTTCCATTCCATCACCAGCATATCTCAGTTGCATCTCACTCTACACCTGAGATGGTGAAGAATTTGAACACGCTTTACAAATGCACCAGCACTGATTGCTGGTAGAATGGGGTTTACATAGCATAGGAGCTCTTCATCTGAAATGAAGAATACTGTGCATGGCAGTTGTCCTTTAACTACAGTAACCATGAGGCTCAGCCAGACATACTGTTCCCATGATGCTGGCTGAGCATCATGTGACATATGGTCCACAGCAGATAAATATGCAGATGTTAGCTGTGAACCACAATTCCTTTGATGCTCAGCCAGTTAAATGTCCTCTATGGTGCTGCCTGAGCATCTTGGGAAGTATAGTCCACAAGTAGAGGGAGTGATTTTTTTGTTGCTGTTTTTTTTATATATATGAGCCCCGTTACCAGGTTCCTACCATGTTGGTGTGCTCTAGCCTGGGGGGCTCATCTGCTCTCTGGAAGTCTATGGTGTGGAGGAAGTTGCTCATCTCTCCCTATTCTTGACAGAGACCTGATCCCTCCTTTAAGGCACAGACTGCTGTGTGCAGGTCTGGGGGCAGGATATTTGAATTCCTATCAGGCTTGATGACCCTGGATGCTTTCAAATGTCACAGAAGAGCACACTATGCACATGATGATTTGCACATGGCACGTAAAGCACTCGTTTTACCTTCACTTTGTCTACACTTCTCCTGTCCTGGCTGAAGGATTTTTATACAATGTGTGCTGCAAGGCTGGGACCATAACCATGGCCCTTTTTTTATAAATTTTTTTATTTCATGTTTGTCGGTGCACTTTTTGATTTTTTGCAATTTACTGGGAAGCAACGTGACATTTTTTTGTTAAGTCACATTTGCTTTGTTTTATTTTTCCCAGTGGAAATGGCCAGAGTGGGGCATCCTTGCCTTTGGTGGTCAAAGTGGGGCAGCCTTTTGGACCCCTACTGAGTCTTTATGGTGGGTGTCTCCTCCCTGGAGAAAGGCCAGAAGAAATGCAAATGTCAAGGTGGTGGCAGCTGAAGTGAAGATGTCCTGTACTGGCCGGGGGAGGGAAGAAAAGGGGTTCCCTACATTGTGAGACAAGATGGAGCTGAAGACCTGACTCCCCTGTCTGACCTGGTCAGGGTAGGCAGGGATATTTGGCTCCATAGGGCCAATTAAACTGCAGTTTGCACTCTAGGGGTATGACACGGGAGCATGTTTGAAGACACCGGACATGGGCTTCAATCAAAAATATGAATTCATATCTACCCTCCTGATCTGCCCTGTGCACTGTGAAGATTGACAGCTGAGACAGAGTCCGTGGTTCCATTTTTCTCGAGGGCCGCACACTAATAGTGCAGATGACCAGCCCCTTGATAAGATGTTGTTTTTCGTTGACATTCTAGGGGGATATCCCTTGTCGATGGCAGCCCGCAAGTGGTCGCAGGGATCACCCAGGTCCCCTGGAGTTGCTTCCCCAGTCGCAGTAGCAACCCCCTATTGTTGGACACCACTGGTGGACACCACTGTATGACAATTTAGACTTGGTGAGATGTAAAGCTAGTGGAGAAACATGATCAAATATGAGCCTGATGGTAGCAGTACTTTTAATGGTTTGGACATAAAGGTTAGTGGACTACTCTTCATAACAATATTGCAGTGTTCGAGACAAGAGACAGTTTAGTGAATTAGGGTGTTGGTCACATCTGGGATGCAGCAAACTGAATTCATAGCCATATAATGCCTCACACTTCTAGGCAAAGATCTGTATTCCTATTTATTTGTTGATATTTTAGGGGAAAGGAGGTCTTGTACAGACCATCTCCACAGAAGTGTAGGAACATTAATATGAAATGGGCTATTCAAGGCTTTAAATGTTTGCTTAAAGTCCTCACGAAGGCACTCTATAAATGCTTTGAGTATCGTAAGCTAGAAATAGATTGCTGTGAAGCAATTGAATCTTAAACAGAATCTAGACAGTCGCTGGCTATTAAAGTCCAATAAAAAATAATACGCGAATCGATGGTAATGTCATAACTTTGCGTTAGTGTCAAAGACAAAAGCCTACAGGGCTAAAGTGGGATTGGAAAATCAAATTCATATTTCCATGATATCGTAAGTGTAGACTGTTCAACTCAAGAGTCAGTTTATTTTATGGGCTCTTCGGTGAAAAAAAAGTGATTTATTGGTTTCTCTTAAGAAAAAGACAAAGATTGAATTTGAGATGTATCTTTCCGTCTGAGGTAAATTCCAAAGGACTATTTAACACAAAATAAGTAACTGGACCACTTCTTTTTACCGATAGTCAAGGTGGCAGAAACTGAAAGTGTTTTTAATAAATGTATTACAAGTGTCATTGGTTAGAAAGATGTGGTTTAAAAAAAAAAAAAATCTACAGCTAAGAAACTTAAAACTGTAACGTCAACCGTTTGAGAACCTGGAGATAGGGGTGTTTGGTATTGATACCAGCCATTATAATCTGTCTATGCCACAGATAAAATAATCAATAGTGTACTGCTTATTGCAGAATATTAATCTTCTTATCACAGGAGATACTTATTTATATCTCAGAGATAAAGGGTTCACTCACTTAACACTGAACTAACAATTAAGTTCTAAGATTCAGGCCAAAATAGTGAAGTTGAAAAAAATGAAGGCCACATTTTCGGCCTGAATTTGGCAAATCAAGACATCACTGTTCATTGTTTAGTGAATAGACTACATATGTAACCACTTTCTGCTTTGTTCCAGCCTACAGAGGCTAGCGGGGGGACACATTTATTTCTTAAGCTTTAAGGGACAACTGTTGGCAAAAACATAAGTTGTGTTTAATTGAAAGTTTGTCAAGTGTAGGCATTTTAAGTACAAAATGCTTTAATGAAAGAATACAAATAAAGTACCTTATTGAACCCTGTCGACTTTCATATTAGGAGGCAGACATCTTGGGTCAGCTGGATCAAAGGAAGTGAGATCTGTCTGAATCCTGATGGTGCTATAGAGCAGAGATTGCTTTCAGGAACTGCTACAGCAAACATGGGACTAGCTGACACAGCAAAAGGTCCTTAAGCAATTAAACACTGTTAAGATAGTGAAGGCCCCAAGGCCCAATGGTATACACCCAAAGGAGATAATTGTAACTCTTTCCAGACCATTACCTGATCTCTAGGGATTCTTTCAGTTCAGGTATAGTACATATTATATCAGAATATAGATGTCAACATGTTTTTGTGAGAAACAGGTCTTGTCAAACCAGTTTAATAGCATTCTATGAAAAAGTCAATAAAAATATAGCTCTATATGTGGCAGAGGGGAGTTGAGGTGAGTTGAGCTGTATATTTCATCAAGCTAATTTAGTCATATATTGTGCAGTGACAAACCTGGTGTGTTTGCTTAGCATGGGAAACTCACCAGTAGTGTTGAGCGAACCCGAACCACACTGTTCGGGTTCGTACCGAACTTTATGGTTTTTGGACCCCGGACCCGAACACGGACATTTCACTGTATTACATTACATTGTATGTAATGCTATGGGCTTTCTATAAACCGAAATAGAGTCCCATTCATAAGAATTCCTTATGAATGGGGACTCTATTTCGGTTTATAGAAAGCCAATAGCATTACATGTATTACATAAGCCGAAAGTCTATAAACCGAAAGACATTCTGTTTATAGACTTTCTTTTTATAGAATAGCAATAGCATTACATGTATTCTATAAACCGAAAGTCTATAAACCGAATGTCTTTTGGTTTATAGACTTTCGGTTTATGGAATACAAGTAATGCTATTGCTATTCTATAAACCGAAATAGAGTCCCCATTCATAAGAATAGGTCAATTGACCTATTCGTATGAATGGGGACACTCACCAACATTTTACTTCATTTTGCAGCCCTCTAACCCCTAAAAGGACTTTTTTAGAGGCATTTTAGTGGCCAAAAGTTCGGGTCCCCATTGACTTTAATGGGGTTCTGGTTCGGGGTCAAGTTCGGGAGCAGACATAATTTCTACAGTAAGACCTGTTTATGCCTAGATACAGTGTAGAATTGCAATAGTTAGCTGTCAGGTATGTGTACACTACATGGTTAGTTCTGTGGTTATGCACTTGCATTGATGTTCTTGTCAGCACGGTGGTGATTTCAGGACCCCTTTGATTCACATAAGCACACATACATATATCAATATTCCTTGTTATTCCACATATGACTGTGAAATCTTAGCATATTGATAAACCTTCCATTGTATTGTGGTTATTCATTGTTGTGTGTTCTGCACATGTATTTATGTGTGTTACCCTCTTTGCGCTGTGTTTTTGCCATGTCTGTGGTAACATACATGTGCACATCATTTTTTGTCCTAAATATGCTAATTCTGCATATTTGTATAGGAAATGATATTAGGGTTTTTATCTGTGCTTTGGGTGGGCTTTAAAGTTGAATTTTCAAGCTCAGAATAGGTGAATTGAAATGTCCAAAATGAGGCTATTATCCGCGACTCGGAATTGTATTAGAGGCTGATTGTTGCATATTGTGTGGCCGAAATTCTATGCTTTTTATTGCAAATAGGTTTTCGATCTGAATGCCTCTGATGCTTTGGTTACCGAATGTCCTGAACTCCCAATTATGAGTAAAATTCCTATACATTGTGTAGCCGAATTTAAGGGATTAGTTCAATTCAGCCTGATCGAAATCAAATTTGGAACAAATCATTCTATATTGTGTAGACCCTATAGTATACTGAAAAAAGTGATCTAATGTTTTATTGAAAGATTGCATCATGTTCAGATGTATTATTTAGAAATGCTTTTATAAATAAATACAATTAAAGTATTTTATTGTATTCTCTTTGCTCCATATAGCACTATTAGGTGGCAGACATGTTGTTTATAATCTTGGGTTAAATGAGTCAGATCTTCCTTCATCTTGGGTGGGATAAAGAATGATCTGACCCGATATTCCGAACAACATGTCCAACCCATAATAGAACTATGCAGAGAAATAACATAAATTAATTGTATCCTTTCATCAAAGAAGTTCTGTTTAAAATGCATACACTTGATGCAATCTTTCAAATAAACATAACTTATTTTTTGCTGACAGTTCTTTAAAGGAAAATTAAACGTTGTTTAACCCTTGCTTCCTTGAAGGAAGCAGGGGTTAAACAATACATGTCCCGGTAGAATTAAGTAAACCCAACGTGTATCTTAATAGATACACGCAGGTTTACTAACTGCTGTGTCTCACATGTGAGACACAGCAGTTCACAGTTGTCACGTGCTGACAAATGCCAGCACGTGCACAGCCAATCAGAGCGGGGGCTCGCCCCACTATGCCAGCTAAATGCGAGGGTCTCTCCTAGTTAAGGTCCCACCTGCTGATCTCATGCCACAACGAGGGTCTCTCTGCACTAGCAGAGAGAGCCAGTCGCCGACCTGACAGCTGCCTGCTTCCTATGGTAGCATAGCAGCTGCTGGTCAGATGATAAACTGGCGTGTACTATCAAAAGTACACGCCAGTTCAACCTCATACTAGGGGCAACTAACTTTTCACTTGTGTGTCTATATTAGACGCACAAGTGAAAAGAAAACATTTAGTGTGTATTTAACAATATTTTTTGTGTTATTTATATTGGTATGTGTAGGGGTTGTCTTCTTTATACATAATATACTATGATAGTTCACACTGTCAAGCACTTTCACATCCTAATGATGCATTGGTTTTCATAATTTCTAATTTTTATCATAATTCTACGGAATAAGTACTGTATAAACTGCCAGGAGAGATAAGAAGGCATTAAGGCCTGCATATATGTAATATATATAATAAGAAATAATGATAAAACCATATGAGTGTAAATACTCACACTATAAAAAAAATAGAAAAGTGTATCATAAACATTTATCATTGCTACCTTCCAATACTGGCACTTTCAATGAACAAGCTTACAACAGTCTCTCTCAGGCCTAGCCACATCTCCACACCTCCTTCCAGCTTCATTATGCTGAATCGATATTCGTTTAGTCAGAAGGGTTATTGACATATTTTAAAATAAAAGTCTACCCTTCAGCAACTGCTCTCATTACAGGTAATTTGTCTTGTCAGTGAGCAGTGAATATTATGCCAGCTCTGTCACGGCCTGTCAGCTTCTAAAGATCCCCCCCCCCCCCCCCCCAGCCCCTCATGGTTACAACTGTAAATAATTTTAAAAGAAAATATTGGAAAATCAATGGCTGCTTCCTGCGGATTGTCACAAACAAATCAATCAGGGCCTACTGGGCTGCCTGGATAGGAGGCACTAGAAGCACATGTAATTCTTGACTGGCTTTTCCCTTTCTGAGCACTGAGTATAATGTTGTTTTCATGATCATAAACGTTGTATCAGTGCAGACCCAACAGAGAATATAAGACGGTAAAGGACCCGGCATCTGTCAATACCTCACCGATGTTGTACTTAAATGTAGAATATAATTTCTGAAGCTTTTTTTGCTTCTGGTTACATAAAGCACATGGCTACGGATTTGCTGATAGTCCATGAGATAATTTATAGAGATACAGTTCTGCAAAAAACGTGAAAGAAGGACATGTTTATCGCACACCTCCTGGACCAGACCACAGTAAAAAAAAAATATAGTGTTAAAAGGACTCTGTCAACTAATCCCTGTTTGCACTGTGAATGTAGAGAATACAAAATGATAAAACATGATTAACACATTGTGTTAGAGAGACAAACAAAGAATTGTGAGCCCTACCGAGAACAGACAAAAGCTCAAATAGCCAACTCTATAGGATGTAACCTACTGGGAAGGGGCTCGCTTGCACCATTACAGAGGAAATTCTCCATTAGCACATCAGACTGGTCCTACCTATAAGGGATTAAATAACAGAGTCCCTTTAAAACTATATCTTTTTATTGTGGCCTGGTCCAGGATGTGTGCGATAAACATGTCCTATAGGACTAGCTATTTGCACTTTTGTCTGTATCCGTGGGTCACTGCTCACTGCAACTAGATAGTCGCCAGCTGTACTATGCTGACGAGGTCAATGGAGGCCGAAACGATCTGTCTGTGGTTGTGTGTTCCTCTTGCAGAGGAAACCTGGCGGGCATTTTGGGTCTGAACTGTCCTTATAGGTAGGACCAGTCTGATATGCTAATGGAGAGGTTTCCTCTATAATGGTGCAAGCGAGCCCATCCTCAGTAGGTTACATCCTATAGGGTTGGCTATTTGAGCTTTTGTCTGTTCTCGGTAGGGCTCACAATTCTTTGTTTGTCTCTCTAACACAATGTATTGATCATGTTTTATCATTTTGTATTCTCTACAAGTGCAAACAAGGATTAGTTGACAGAATCCCTTTAATGCATTATTTATTTTTTTACTTTGTTCTGTCCAGGGAGGTATGTGATTAACATGTCCTCCTTTCTGAAAATTAAACAGATGACACATTGTCAGAGGAGAAAAATGAACTCACTAGATCACAGTCAACACATTAACTACAACACCCCACCTCTTAATCAAATATTTATTTAAAGGTGCAACCTCACCACTTGAGATGTATTATAATATGTAGCTCTATGTAACACCCTTTCCATTGTGTTTAAATAGTTCTTGACCTTTTAAGACTTTAAGACTTATTGTCATTCAGGGAGCTCCCTGCCTTAATGCAACTGCCCAGTTTAGACAGATATGTTAATATTGGTGCATTTTATATATAAGAAACTAGAAGAGTTCAAAGGATACCATTTATTGGTGAACGGAGAGTTTGATTGCAAGTTGTCAAGACCAGGCCATTTTACATGAATGGTGGAGACGGCCTGAGTGCCGAACATCAAGATTCCAGACTCAAGTGTTGCAATATGATTTGGTCTCTCTGACGTTACTGAACCCCTTCACATCCGAGTAGGATGGCATAGATATCATGCACTTAACAGCTCATCACGGCCCCCTGCAAAGACTTGTGCTGTGGATCATGCTGCAGGGGACCGCAGTGGCATCCCACCTGTAAGATAAGGTCACTTTCAGAAGTTGTGCCCGATCTTCTGAGTTCGAAAACCCCTATGCAACGTCCGCAAGAGATTTCGCAAGCTCTTGCAATATTTCAGCAGGGACCAAGAAGGTCTGGAAAGGCCTATGTGTACCTGGCTCCCGATAATGCTGTGATTAGGGGCCAGGAACACAAAGCTGCAATTTTGGTGCTTTGTAATAGCGCAGTAACAGTAAGCCCAAAAAAAAACGCAAATGCCATTCTGTGTAAGTTACGTCCTATAGGGCTGGTTATTTTAGCACAGTCCATTCTCGGGGAGATGGGATTCCTACTTCTTTGTTTCTTCTCACCGAGAATGGACTTCTGCAACACAGAGGGACAATGTGTTTAATACCAGTATGAATTTAAGTTAGCGTGATGTTAGGTCATTATTATACTTTAAATTTGACACGTTATAATATTGAGAGACTAGAATTTGGGAGAAAGTAGTTCTAAATGTATTATTATTTTTAACACTTTCTAGAAATATTTAAATACTTTTGGAAACAATAAATAGCTAATGGAAATATCTCAACCTTAATCATTTTGTTTAAAATAGTGATTTAAAGTTCAGTGTCACATCAGTAAGGAAAAAGGTAATTACATATTTTTACATATTTTCTGTATAATCAAAATGATGTATGTATTATTATGTTTGAGAGTACATATGAAATAGAAATCTAATATTGCAGAAATAGCATATCCATTGCTTCAAACTTAATAAGACTATGTTCTACTACACGGAACTAATGTTATTCTGAAAGAAAGATTAATCACCTTACGTTTGAACAATGCATTTTATGTTAAGAAAAATGTCAACATTATACATCCTTGTTGAATTGTGAAGACCTTAGTTATCTACCTTTGTCATTACCTGATTTCTGGATTTACCAGTGTTCTGTAGATTATACAGGAACACCATATGGTCTGCTATATATGGAATGGGGTTTATTCTGAGGTCTTCAGTTCCCTGATGATTCCCTTTTTTGATGCAGGTATCTCTTTGGGGTCTATGTATTTTCTCAGAGTGATCATTTCAGCATATATAACACATGCTTGGAATATGTAGAACTAGAAAGGAAAATAGGTACCCAATTCTCACATAACCATCAATATAATGTCCTAGTATATTACTACATATTACTACAGTAACCAGTGGATGAAGAATGGGTTAGAAACAGAGAAGATTGAGTAATGGAAGAGTGCAGTAAGTGAGGAGTAGACAAAAACACAAATTTAGTGCCAGCCAAAGTCATCCGGAAAGGAGGCTAGGATATCTTCATAGTAGAAAATAAAAAAGTATTTATTTAGGTCCAAAAAACCAGAATGCATGGAAGAGGAAACAGCACGAAATGACGCTTGACGCGTTTCGCACCAACAGGTGCTTACTCAAAAGCAGTCTAGATAAGTACAATACACTATTTAAATACAGAAAGTCTAATAAAGTTTTTAACAAACAATTAAAACACAATTGGTGTCATACTTGCTATCAAGATGTTGTGTCCGCTAGTCATGCAGTAAGGGAGGCAAAAAATAAAGTCAGTTACGTCTGAGTGGGATAGATTGCAGTGTGAGTGGGTACAGAGTGAGTGGGGTGGAGGTTGCAGTCAGTGCAGGGTGAGCGGGGTTATCTTGCAGTCAGTGCAAGGTGTTTAGGTGACGACTGCAGACAGGCTGACACTGACGGAGCACTGCATGAAGTCACTATCCACCACTAGATATGAAGTGTTCCTGCTTCCAGGTGATCGCTGTTAATGTCGCTAGTCGCGGGATTTCACTGTTGGGACTGTCTCAGGGCGGGTGTAAGATCCCGTAAGAGCGCAATGTGCCAGAGCCCCTCCATCAGAACAACCAACGGACACTGTTTCCCTCACAGCAGGAACCAAGGCAACCAGAACTGGGGGGCCACTTAACTTCTTACCTAAAACTTGCTTGAATAACAAGGCAGATAAAAATTCTTGGAAAAACTTTCCTATTTCATTTCTATCTCTTTTTTCCTTTTATGAATAGCCAGACTAGTTTTAATATTATAATTTGATCTATGTGCCTATATCATTATTCATTTTATTTGGAAAATGACTTTTAATAGTTCAAACACTAACTCATAAATATTGAAGTACAAGTATTCTATAAGAATGATATAGATTCCGGTGACAGAGGGGTTAAAACTTTATTATACGTCCCCTGGGTTTCGATGGATTTGTGTGGTGCATATTTGCAAACCTTCTTAATGTTAACATATTCAATTCACACCGTCCCTGCAGTCGTATTTATTTGGTGTTCGCACAACTAATATTTGCCAAGTTGTAATACAATTTAATTTACGCTCTGTGTTTACACCAGCCATATAAACAACACCTTCAAGCTTCTCTTATGTATATCAAGTTAGGTGTACACTACAAAACCAGATTAAGGGATTAATAATCAAGAATTAAACACATTGTATCTTCGATTTTTATTGAATTTCACAAGAATGAAGCACAATTTGAAAAAAAAAAAACATACATTTTTTTTTTTGTGTTGAATGCAATTAAGGATACTGTCTTCTGACAAAGGGACTGTTATGACAGTCAGATGATGAGATTATTTTAGAAGAAGGAAGGCTTTATTAATGAGAGTTCCACTGAAGCAAACTGTTCTGTCAAGTGATGAGTAAAAATCCTTTCCAACCATTCGGTTTAGAATGAGCATAAAAATTGTAACGGAACAGGTGTAGGTGGATCATGTTGGTCGAAGCAAACATTTTCTTGAGCAACTGTGGTGTTTGATAGTTATCCATTAATTAGTTTAAACAAAAGTTGAACCTTTCCAACTACTGACCTCCATCCAGTTACACACTTTGCAAGTTTAAATGCAGCTGATGAGCAATGGTGCACTGGGTTAACCCTGTATGCATGGTTTTGCGTATTTGATCACGCAAGGAATTAGAATTGTTTATAATTAGACCTTTCCCTATTAGAAATAGTGAGGGGAGCATACATCACAAGGGGGCAGAGTTATGATCCTGTTTGATCAGGTCTATTCGTGTTGGAAGGCAGGTAAAAAAAAGTTGTACACAGCAACCCAGCCCTGCCCACTATGATACACAGGAGCCAGTAAGAGAGCAGGGGAGTATCTTATGACATTATCATGGAGGCTTTGGCCACAGTTGTAAAGTGAGACTGGCTGGAAGATTTTGGACGATGTTGCATCATGGGAAATATTCACAAAATAGAGCCCGGAGATAAACACCTAATTTTATTTTTTCTTTTATATGAAATGAATTAAATCATATAAAAAAACAGTGGCATATGATTTATGTATGTGTTTGTTTTAAATGATCAGGTTATCTAGTTACATCTTTCATTAATGCAAGGAATGACCTGAATTTGAAGAGACAGGACCCCAAACAATGATACTGTTCCAGTAAATTGTGGACTGTTGGCAACTATGGATGTATGTGAGGATCTCTAGCATCATATATGTGTACATTAGGTTCTCCCATTCATATCTATAGGTGCTAGTGATGGCCATTTATTTATGTAAATTTTGTTTATCAGTTTAATTTTTATAAACAACACATAAAAATAAAGATAAAACATATAATAAAGTTTTGTTGTGTTATTCTTATTATGACCTGAAATAAGGAAAATATAGAGGAAGAACAGGGAGACACTGATGGATCTAGTCACTAACGTTGGAGAATAGCTCAAGGAGGTCGACTTTCATTTTGAGACAACTCGGCAACCGAGTTTGACTTATAAAATAACCCAGGTTCGAATCTTCCTCACTGAAAGTAATGGGAGGTGAAATGATCAAAGCTATTTTTTAGACTAAGTCAAATTCAGCACCCGAGTTTGACTTATTCGCAGAATAAAAGGCGACCTCCTCAAGCTATTCTCGAATTTTAGTGAATAGACCGATCTGGTAATCAACACCGGAGTAAAGAAATGAGTGGTGGGACTGGACAATGTCACTTCTTTAGGAACTGTATCAATGCAAGAGGATTTAGACGTTGGGGAGTAGGGTGGGGTAAGGAAGTAATGGGGAGGGCTGGATTGGGGGGGAAAGTTTGAAGGTTCCAGGTTGGTGGAAAAATTGAGTTTACTGAGTTTGCCAGAGGTGTCTGGAGGTGTCTGGTGAAGATAATTCAGTTAGTCAAGGAGGAGTCTTTGGTATAGACTGTGATCTTCTCCATTAAGCAGTAGTGAGAGCGGATGTTGTCATGGGCCAGTAGATCCCCTGCTGTAATTATGTTTTTGTTCCACCCACCATTTGAATGCATTGGGTTTCTGCCCTGGTGGGAACTCAGGGCTATTTTACAAGGGGACTCATTCTGGTACCTTTGGTGGATAATTGGATTATATTTGTTTTAATAGATTGCGTCAGAGTTGGGCTTTGGTAAATGTCCTTTTTCATTTTTTTAGTTAGCCATAAGAACATAAACCTGCTTATAATTGTAACTATGTAAGGTTAAGTGGAAATGTTGCTTGAGATTGCATAATGCCCAGTTCTGCTGCCAGGTAATATGAATATATATATATATGACCTTGCCAAAATAAAGAGGCATATTGCTGTTTGCATGTTCTCGATATCTGTTTTTCCCCTTAAGTTATGCACTGTATAGTAAACACATGCTGAAACCAGGTCACAGTGTTATGCGCATTTCATGACATGGTGTTAGAAGTACTTACTTGCACATCTGCTTGATGACCTGTGTCTAAGTTCAGTCCACCTGAGCCATTTTATTTCTCCTAGACTGCAGCCAGGCCTTCTTGGTGGCAGTGGTTTTTCAGCCAAAAGATGTCCAAAATGCACCAGACCAAAGTGGTAGCTTCAAACGCCCCATTATATCCTGTGGGAAATTTCGGACACAGAAAAAATAGCCCCAAAATACCAAAAATAATCCAAAAATGCAACAGAAAAAAATCCAGGATTTGTAGACTGAAATATAGAAAAAAAAAAAAATACTTGAAAATGGCACGCCTGGGATCAGGGCAGGGGGTACCAGGACAGTGGTAGCAGGAGAGGGGTCGAGAAAGTCTAGGCCTAAGAGTTAACAGCAGAGTTTCTCAGAGGAGCAGAAGTCAGTTGAGGAAAAATTAACTCTGGCAGCAAATTGTGGAACCTGTTGGTTCAGTTGGTAGGAATAATATGTCCAAGCAGATGGTGAAGAAAAGGTAAGTGCATTTAAAATACACCATAGGCAGAATTTTATATTGAACCAAACACAGAACTCACACACCTGTAGTTCATGTTACACATATATCGGAAGTGTCAAGGATAGCAACTACTGTGCACACATAGGTAATTTTGCATGTGGCTGCATATGTTAAAATGGCAGCAACACATGGAAAAGCTGCAAGGGTGGGTGATGAGAACTTTAGCTGTGCAGAGCATGTCAGCTGGAGAGAGGGTGAGCAGGCAGCACATTGAGGGCATTAACATGTACACATGAACGTTGCAAGTAGCTAAGGGCCATGGGACTTGCAGTATAAAATTGTAGTGCATATCAATGTCTGTGTATCAGTAGAACTGTGCATCTGTGGTAACATGTAAATGTGTGTGTCTATTCATGTACATATACATCGATATGTGCATACATGCATAAATAAAGAGGTAGACATATATGTATGTGTATTGGTATAACTTGTACAGACGATTAATGATAGTGCACCAATAGAAATGCTATACTGTTATATTTCAGGTAATCAGACATAAAAAGACAGGTGAAAAGGGAGCTTTCCAAGGCAGCCACCGTCACCAGAGCCACTTGTGGTGGTCCTCTTGAACCGACTAACCTGCTGGATTTCGAGGAGGATCTTCTGTAGTTCATGAGGCCTGAGACAATCACAGGGGTGGAGGTAACAGTTGACCCAGACTTATCTGGGCGTAAGTATAGCGCATCCATTGATATGTTATGTATGTCAATTGATGGCTCAGCTAGCCTTGGTTTCAGTGACCTCTTCACTTGTCTATGGTAAGTCAAACATACAAATATGTGCATGTTACCTGTAGCAGAAACATGTGCAACAGATAGGCCTTCATTCATGATAGAGGAAATTTAATGGAATTGTGAATGGAGATCCCAAAATATGACCAAAATAGTTGACTTGAAACATTCTCAATATAAGCATCACTTCAGAATAAATTACAACTCGGCTACTATAGCCTTAACTTGGGAATTCCATTCTCCATTCAGCACAATTCCCTCTTTTATCAAAAGAAGCCAAATAAAAATGTTAACATGTTCTGCATCCAACTGTATAAAGTATAAACAATGTATTGTTTTTCATCTCCAATAGACATGTCTTCAGCACCTCCCATACTGGGTTCCTGCCACCAAGACAGAAACACACGTACATCATATCATTCATGTCTGATGTCAATGCAAACATTTGGTATACAGTCTATTTGCATACTTCTGTACATCCATGTACATGAAAATCTGGACATGGATGTACAATTATATGACAGCGATGTACTTGCATGCTACAGTGATAGAGATGTATAACCCCTCATATGTTCAAGCACAGAATTAGCATGCAATGAGTTCAGCATGGGCTTGCGTTATGTAAATGCTAACTGATTCTGTAAATAGCTATGAAAATTACAGAGAATGTCAATGTACCCAAGTTCAAGATTTAGATGACCATGTGAACTGTAAGAGAATGTGATGCCTATATTCTGTATTGCAATGTCCTAAACAGCTTTCTCTTAACTTGCAGCTACATCTGTGGTGGCAACAAGTGTGCCCCCATCCGGGCAGTGGATCCAAGAGGTTATGATCAGCCGAGTACATCAGGCATCCCTTCACAATCAGTTGTCGATCCTCCCATGATGGCATTCGATGCTACTGTCTATGATCTGATTGCTGGTACCCAGCGTGATATCGCACACATGGACAAGCAACTGACCATAATGGTGGGCAACAAAGAATGGTTCCATGACAAATTCATGGAGAAGCATAATGAGTTGTCTAGTCACTTAGGAGCAGTAGTTGCAGAGCCGGCACTTATGAGAATGACATACAAACAGGAGTGTGATACACTTTTGTGATACACCTAACACCCGTCCATTGGCACAGGTGGTTGAAGGTCACTCTGGTTAGGGTAGGGAGATGATAGCGATATAACTACACTGTTTCTCAGTATATCTTCCTCCTCCTCAACAAATGCTGATGAGTAAATCACACTGTAGCATCTTGATAGTAGCCATGGAGCACTTGGTTACTTACCATTCCTATCACCCATTTGTACCCCTTTGCTGACAAACTCTGCACCCCCCTCTCACTTCCCCTCCCTGTCCTGAGCTTGTTTATTATTTGTTTAAAAATTATGTTCTATTTAATTAAATTAGAAATTAAAAAACACATTGTGATTTAAATGTATATTTTTGTATCTCTTCTTCTTATTCCAGCATATCCAACCACACACACTGTTCATGACAGCCTTTTATTTCCAGTGTTGAATCGTTGTACATGGGTACACCTTCCCGCTCATTGTGGCAATACATTGGTGTCATTGCTGGACAGGTATTTTGCTGTTTAACATTTTTTTATGTGTTTTATTGACATGGCCATAGTTCCATTAATGTCCAAATATCATCTTTTTTTTTACAAATATCATAATGCTGGTATAAAATCATTTTTTGTAGTCTATATTAGAGGGCTTTAAGATTGAATTCTCCAGCTCAGATCAGGAGAATTAAAATGGCCAAATCCGCTCAGCATTCCAAGAACTTGAAACAGCGGAGTACAACAGAGAGAATCTGATTGCACAGTAGCCACTGACAACTTTTTCCTGAGTAGAGAGTATGAAAACTGCTGCAGAGTGAGACAGCCTGTCCCATCAAAATAATTTTTAGTGTAAAACTAAAGGAGAACTACAATTTGTTTGACATAGTAAATTTAGGTTGAAAAAAGACACATCCATCAAGTTCAACCCTTCTACCTATCATTCCAGCTTTTGATCCAAAAGAAGGCAAAAACCCCTAAGGAAGCTATTTCAAATTTTTCATCCTAGGTGAAAAATTCCTTCTTGACTCCAAAGGGCAATCAGATTTCTCCTTGAATCAATAAGCTCTATTATTAATGCTTATTCTGTTATTAATAGCCCTGTAAGTTCTGCTTTTCTAAAAAAAAAAAAAACATCCAGACCATGGATGGATCTATTGTGGTTGATAGCACCACCTCTCTTGGCAGTGAGTTCCATTAAAAACAAGAGGGCCTAAAACAGACACCTGAGGTACTACGCTCAATACCCTGGTTCAATTTAAGGATTTTCCATTTACAACAACCCTCTGCATTCTATCTTTTAGCTAATTTTCAATCCAAATACATACATTTTCCCCCAAAACCTATTTCTCTCCATTTCTAGAGTAATCGTTTGTGTGGAAGTGTATCAAATGCTTTAGCAAAGTCTAAATAGATCACATCAACTGCCACACCTAGATCTATATTTTGACTGACTTCTTCATATAATGTTATTACAATTTGTTTGACAAGACCTGTCTTTCTCAAAACCATGCTGACTTTTACTAATTATATTCTGATTCAAGATGTATTCTTGAGTGTATACCTTTAGCATTCCTTCAAATAATTTCCCCACTACAGATGTCAAACTCACTGGCCTATAATTACCTGGCAGATATTTTGATCCCTTTTTAAATATTGTAATGACATCCATCCTTTCGCCAGTCTGTTGGCACTATACCTGGACTGAAAAAATCCCTAAAGATCATAAACAGTGGTCTTGCCAGAATTATGCTTAAGGAGTAATACAGGCACTTCAAATCTGTGGGTCTCTTTTCCAGATATAAACAGGGAGCCAGCAAGCTCAAATAAAGGCAGGCAAATAAAGTAAAAATAAGAGCACATTTTACATATGTTAAAAACATCTACAATATACAGAATAACTAAAATAGGTGGAACTGCCCCTTTAAAAAAGAGTTTAAAACATAAAATCAAGGGTCTTGCCCTCAAGAGCTAGCAATCTTAGCAACAGTTTAGTAAAGGGGGTCTCTTTATTGACTATCATTCCTCTTACTTACAAAGATACCATTGTACTGGGATCTTAATTAAGATAATGATGGACACCTGTGTAAGGCCTGTGAGCTCAGACAGCAGAATCAATCGTAATCCTTTAAGCAAGGTTGAGATCTGCAGAGCTCTGTGACAGATCCGCTCTGTCGACACTGCTAATGCATCTTGATACACTGCCGGCTAGTTGCATATGTAAATGGTGTGATAGGTGCCACTTTGTGCATGTAGATAACCAACAGCCATGGATCTAGTATTAACCCTTGCCTTATACTGCCTAATTAGTCCCTCAGCAGCCCTCGCAAAGATACCAATTCACCAGTTCCAGTAACCAAATGTAGTACTAGTGAAAATGGTCAATATAATTATAACCCAGAACCCATATCACACACCAACAGCACTAGATATCAGTGTGTTTCCCAGCAAGTGTGTGAAAAGATATAGTGAAAAGTGCACTTAGTGCTTAGCCCCTTCGCAACCTTATGACGAGTTAACTCGTATTTTTTTAGGTTTCCAGGGGGCCAACTTGTCTCACAATCCGAAATTGAAGGGAGTTCGAGGTTGGAGAACAAGATGGACTTTGGGAAGGGACAGAGAGAGGGAAGTCAACTTTTTGTTAGTGAGGAGATCAACTTGGACCTCCCAGTTCATCCTCCTTGCACTATTCTGGACTTTTACTGAAGTGACCCCTATGTCTAAGTGACTTTATTATACACGGGTTAGAAAGCTAAAATGCGGGAGGTTCTATTATTTTGATATCAAGTTAAGATTGTGTGAACAGGAGAATCTCGAATTACATCCGATGATTCTGAGATAAAGGACCTTAAACAAATCAAGATATTACCATATTGTGGAGAGTTATGGGTAATGAAAAGGTTAAAGAACATTTGGTTGATGCATTGGCACTTATCCACCACAGATTTTCATCTAAATATACTTCAAGGTTTCACTTATTCCATTTTGAAATCCTCCTGGTCTAATAACTTGAGAAGACGATGGTAATGTGTCATCTCCATACTGGGAAATCCTAGAAACGATGGTTAAATGTAGTCATGTTAGAAAAATAAGTACAGATATAGAGTTAAGGAGTGGCCGACACGGGTAATACAGTGATGCAGCAAGGATAGAAAAGATATAGCGCAATATATCTTAAACAGACAAAAGAAAAAAAGATAATAACCCCTGCACAAAGGTGAATGCCCAAACCCACAAAACAACCAATGATGCTAAATAAAACAGATAGAGCTTACTGGAATTTTCTACAGTGGAAAATTTACTGCAGTGTATGAGTATGTAAAGAAGCCCCAATGAACTGACATGAAAAAAGATAAATATAGTGTAGTCTGCCTTAACATCCCTTTGGAGCTAGCCTTGTGAGTATTAATATTCCCAATACTCTTCACTGGGACCTTTACTCAGGGGTTATTATCTTGTGAAAATATAAAAAAAAAAAAAAAACTACTGTGAAAATAAAATAAATGAAAGTTCATTAAACAAATCAGTCACAATAATGGTTTTCATGTTATTATATTAATTATATGTATTATATTATATTATATATTAATTATATGTATTCACATACCAAGTTTGTCCACCTTACATTAGGACCCAAAAGTGTTATTTTTTTCTATTTTAAAGATAAATGTGATGCAAAATTTCACTTATTGCTGAGTTGTATGGGATTTAATGACATGAAATTAATTAACTCAGGTCATTGAATAGACCCTCGTATGTTGATAGAAGGTAATTTTCTTCCCCCCCAACAAATTTTGCACAGTCAAGCGCACTGCTATTTTCCAATAAATAAAAAACGAAACAGAGATTTTCAATTTCTAACAATTCTTAAACCGCGCAATCGTTACCAGTTACGTCTACATGTAAAATAAAAAGAAATGGCATTATGTGTTTCCTTCTTAGCAGCATGGCAAAAGCAGCTACATCATTTCACAAAGGCTTTTCAGAAAATACAGAATACAACAAACAGAGTTCAAATTAATAAAGTCCAAAGAAATAGAGGAGCATGAAAGTCTGGAGAAAAAAGTAGCTCAGGTGTAGAGGGGGGGGGAGTTGTATTTAGAACACAAGCTGAAGAAAGGTAAGTAGCTTGGGTCATGGGGAAACTGGCTCAAAAAAGTTCAAATTACCAAAGCTTATTCATAGTAGTATTATGCCACTGATCAGTGATATAACATAACTATAACATAGTGATGGCAGTTTTAAAGGGAGACTATTAAAACATACAGTGCTTCATCTCATTGACTGTGTGCAAACCAATGCCACCCAATCACATTGCAAAAGTCCGTTTTTTTCTTTTTTATACATCAGCATTTTTAACATGAGCGACCAAAGGTCTCTGACTTTCACTAGGTTGGGGAACCTGGGAATTCACTGATGATACTATTTCTATTAGTACATGTCACATTAGCAGGAGACTGGGAAAGCACTCATTTTTTTTTGTTTTCAAAAGATAAAATGTTCTATCATATCATAGGAATAAGTAACATTGCCTAACCCCTACTCCCTCATCCTCTAGAGGTTTAGAAGTAAACATTTTTGATCGCTCCGCTGGTTATACTGGAGCCCTGGATATGCCTCGTTTGTTGATGTTTAAAATATATTGTTGAAAATTAAACCCTGAGTTCCAGAGAAATTTGTGTATTTTTTTTTAATTTATTTTTTTTGGAGATTTATGATTTTGCTATTACTCAACTTGCGGTTCTAAATTGTATTTCGTTTTGTTTTTTACCATTTGAGCAATATTTAAAAGGCCATTCTTGGGAGGACAAACAATTTAACAGCACAGTCTTCAGAGATTTCCATGAACTGTATTGGAGTTTCCAAACTGTAGACCTTTAAAGGTCACTGGGCTAATAAAAATCATTATGTCTCTTTAACTCTGAAAAAAAAATACCCATCACTACAAAATGGATTAAGATGCACTCTGGGGTTTTAACTGTAAGGTAAGTGATTTTGAAAGAAGAGTTTGGAGAAAAATACTTTTTTTCAGCATGCTCTTTAAGTGAAAATAGAGAGATACTAAAAACTGAGACTCCAATTTGATACAAAAGCATTGTGACAGGTGTTTGACAGAACCGCAAGCCTTGTCACTCACGTGAACATCATCATCCGCGCTGCTAAATTGGCACAAAACATTGCGAATGTGACTCGTCTGCAAGATGATGTTACTGTTCCAAGAAGCTTGCAACTTCATAAAACAAATCCACTGTCACCTGGAAAGATTAATGCATATGATATTTGTCTATCAAAGGATTACATCACATTAACTTAACATAAGTTTGCCTAAAAGAGGAAATATCATTAACTGTGCTGACTGGGGTAAGTCTTTGGGTCTACAATGTAGGTGCTGGGGCATGTCCTGGGGTAAGTCATGGGTATGCAATGTTGGTGATGGTTCATGTCCTGGGGTTCTGGAGTAAGTACTGGGTGTGTAATGTTGCTGATGGGACATATCATGGGTGTGCAATGTGGTTAAAAGGGCATGTCATGGGTGTACAATGTGGATGATGCAGCATGTTGTGGGTGCTGGGCCTTGTCCTGGGTCTGCAAGGTTGGTGATGGATCATGTCCTGGGTCCGCAATGTGGTTGCTGGAATATGTCCTAGCTGGGCAAAGTGTGTGATTTGTAGCGCTGGAGATTCTAGCCATTCTAGTGTTTTTATTCTCCTCCTGTTGTGTCACCGGACTCGCTTACCTGAGGCCAACCCTATTTGAACAGGGTTCTTTAAAAGGGTTTTTGTCTGTCGACCATGCCTGTTTTACTCCCCTTTTAGCCATTTTCCTGCCTTGTGACTTTGTCTAGTGTTTTTGCTATGTTGTACCTCATCCTTATCCATGTATGACCCAGCCTGCTGACTATTCTATTTTAGTGTATTTGTCCTGCTTTAGTGTGCAGTCTCAGTCAATGTGTTAAAGTCCTGGGTGGTCATTTGCCTGAGGCTCAATCATAGGCTATAATACCATTCAGTTGAAAAGTACTATTCTGTTTCCTATCCAGTTGCAGCAGCTACCAGTCCATTCTCAGTTACAAGTCCAGTGCCCTGGTCAGAGAGCTGCCAGTCCTATCCTCAGCTGCCAGTCCTGTCTGAGGTTCCATCCAGTCCATAGTTATGCATTGTGGGGTGCAGACCGCCCCCAGACAATGCCCTGCAACAAGGCTCCTCCCTGGTCTGTTATCCCAGGTTGTGACACCTGATAGAACCATATGGGGCAAAAGGGGCTCAAAAGGGTACTTTATTTGTATTATTTAATTAAATCATTTATATTTAGAATGTCTACACATTCAATGCCTTGTTACAATTAAACACTTTCTTTTTTGCACTAAATTCATGTTTAGTGGAAAGTGTTGTGATTTTGTGATAGTAGCTCTTATCGAAATGAAGTGGTTGTGTATGCAGCCGTTACAGATTTGTAAAATCTGGAAAACAAGTATATAAATATGTCACTTGACATTGCTCTGTCCCAAGGGACAGATCACATAATGTTTTATAAGTAGGAATTGATATGTGCTGGTGAGTCTGAGATATGGGGGTCTCTTGGATCTAGCACATCCTTGCTAATCTAGACCAATGAGGGTGAACATTTTTGGCGTGCCCCATCTTTTGCAGGAAGCCAAGATCAAGCTCTCCCAATGTCCTCTCATTTCAGCCATTTCTGTGTCCTTCAGTATCTGCCACTCTGCTCATTCAAGCTATCTTTGCTTTTCTATAATTCCTCTTGCACCAATGAGCTCAAGAAAAACTGTGCACTAAAGTGCCCAATATTCTCAAACGTCAGTCTGAGATCATAACCTTTACCCACTGGTTTCTCCATTATTGATGGTGATACTTTAGACACATGTTGAGTGTAGGGTCGTTACCTGCCCCTGGGTGACAGATGTGCAGCGGACTGGCAGTACACCTGCACAACTTATATCGTAGAGGCCGACGGCAGAAGCGAATACGGCATCAGAGTCACTCACTCACTGCCAATTAGACCAACACTAAAAGTATACAAAAATAACTGTATACTTTTCAAGCTTGTCGAATTGGCAACACAATGAGTGACTGATACAGAATTCGCTGCAGACGTTGTCCCCTCGGATATATTTTGTGTATTTCCGGGGGTTTGTGTGCTGTCTGTTCGGAGCACACAAACCCTGGAAATACAGCACGGGATTGTGCTAATGCGGCGCACAACTTGCGCACACAGAGGATCTGCACTTGGTTGAGTGTCTCCTCAGAGGTCTCAGAGTGCCCCTTGTGGCACCTGTGTCTTAGGTTCACCATCACTGAACTTTAGACCGAGATGAAGAGACCATGACAGAAGATGTTGAAGAAATACTTAATTGTACAGAACTCAGTTTAATACACAGGCAATTGAGTAATCATCATTATATTTATTATTATGTATTAAACTAACCACTGGATATTAGTCTCTTGTATATATGATAAGCCGTTTTTAAACTGACCTGGTTATCACTGTAGAGGCTTACCTTACTAAAGTCAGCCAGCTGTGCTTGATTTTCACAATAACACTTCCCATAATTCCTGTGGAGAAACGGGTGGAAGCACCATGTCATTACAAGTTGTTTAGTGCTGGCAACTTCGGAAGGAGGAGTTTGAAAAGGAAGCTGAGATCTGTATAGGCAGGTTGGATAATTATACAGCTTTGACAGACCTCACAGGGCAGAGGATTTGTTGTTGTTGATGTTTATCACTGTGGTAACTAAACAACCTGACATCTTCAAAGCTGAAAAATAAAAATGTAATAATAGGTTCTTTCGAAGGTTAATTTAATTAGACAAGTATTTCGGAACATGACGGGTCAATTTTAACATATAAGATAATGGGAAATTTTTTACATGTTCACAGGAGTAGGCTAATTGTAATTGTAATAAATAATATTACAAATATTAATTTTACTAGCAGCTCAAGTTGAATGGGGAGGCGTTGAGAGTAGAGTTAAGCGGACACCTGGATGTTCGGGTTCGAGAGGTTCGACCGAACTTCGAAAAAAAGTCCGGGTCCGTGCTCGAACTTGACCCCGAACTTGACCCCGAACCCGAACCCCATTGAAGTCAATGGGGACACGGACTTTTGGCCACTAAAATGCCTCTAAAAAAGTAATGGAAAGGGCTAGAGGGCTGCAAAAGGAAGTAAAATGTGGGTAAGAGTAGGACAAGTGCCCTGCAAGCAAATGGATAGGGAAATAACTTAAAATAACATAAAATACATACAAATTACAAATACAGCTGAGCCATAAAATAGCACTAGATGTAATCTTTGATTTTAGCTTTGGAAAAACATAAATCTAAATCTAAAGCATGGCTGCCAAGAGGATCAACAGAAAGTCTATAAACCGAAAGACATTCGGTTTATAGACTTTAGTTTTATAGAATACATGTAATGCTATTGCTATTCTATAAAAAGAAAGTCTATAAACCGAATGTCGTTCGGTTTATAGACTTTCGGTTTATAGAATAGCCAATAGCATTACATGTATTCTATAAACCGAAAGTCTATAAACCGAATGTCTTTCGGTTTATAGACTTTCGGCATATAGAATACATGTAATGCTATTGGCTATTCTATAAACTGAAAGTCCATAAACTGAATGACTTTCGGTTTAAAGACTTTCGGTTTATAGCCGAACCTCGAACTCCAACCCGAACATACAGTGAAATATCCGGGTTCGGGTCCGGAGTACGGACACCGTAATGTTCGGTACGAACGAGAACAGTGCGGTTCGGGTTTCGCTCAACACTAGTTGAGAGCATGCAACATATCAAATATCAATGACTATAACTCGTAAGGTGTGATAAGGCCTATTTTATGACATTAACCATAACCAAGCAAGTCTAATCCTTTATAAGTGTACAAAAGAGACTCCAGTCAATGCCTTGACCTGAGATTTAGGTTCAGACATGCATAGAGAGCCATGCACTAAAAAGTGAAAATTGTCCCTGAATAATATATACTTAAAATGGTGTTTATCTCATGCAACCGATCTTTTAGTGAATAGACCCCTTTGTACAGGACCAAATTTGGTGATATTCTGCTGCTTGGCTGTCCATTTTTCATGCATAAGTACATTTTTAAAGGGACATTGCAAGTTGTTTTCAAGGAAGCAAGGGTTAAACATAACATGTCCCGTCCTTTGAAAGTAAACCCGACGTGTCTCTTAATAGAGTGTGAGACACAGCAGTTCCCAGTTGTCGAGTGCTGTGACTGCTGAATGTGAGACCCCAGCACAGAGAGAGACCCTCATTTTTGCATGGGATCAGTTAATGTCACCCCTGCTGATCCCATGCAAAAATGAGGGGCTCTCGCTGTTCAGCCGGTCGCTGACCAGACAGCTGCCTGCTTCCTATATTAGACGCACAAGTGAAAAAAGAATTAGTGTCACTTTAAGAACTCTCACTTTTTTCTCCAAAGCATTATGCAGTGCCAACTCAGGAACTCACCTGGTTTGCCCTTGTACAAGGCATAATTAAGTCAGTGAGAGGAAATACTGCTCTCGCCTCACCTTTTAGCAATTAAACCACATTGGCTTTCCATATTTGCCTTTTCTACGCGTAAAGCTGTGTACCCAGAATTGCACCTGCCCAAAAAAATGAACGAAGCTACAGCCACGTGCACTGTTTCTATGGGGTTTTTTTTAGTGATCCGTGGGCCCATCTAATGTTTATTCATATCACTGAAATGCAGTGGGATTCGACATGCAACTCTCTAATTGGCTGTTTGCAAGCTTCTAGATTCAACTCTTTCAGAAGAATCACCAGAGCAGATTCCACACCTAGAATTCTTTTTTTTTTTTTTTTTTAATTATAAACAATTGCAACGGTAGAGGGAAAAAATCCAGATTAAATGTCATCTCTAGAATACATTCTTTGGTTATTTTTTTTATGCTTGCGTTGCACGTTGAGATACGACTATATTTATTTGTCATTACTAAACGGAATATTTGGATGACACGTTAAACAGCATCTCCTCTCTGTGTTTTTTCAACAGGTCACAAGTTTAATTTAAAAGTTACAAGTTTTTAAATTAATCAAAGGTATCATTCTAATGCAACTCACTCCCAGCCTTGAATATTTCCTTTGTGCCACACTGCAAGACTGCATCGAAATCATTACAAATCTGTTAGTGATTTAAGTTTTGTGTGTCTGCTAATATAATGCTAGCATCATGTGGAAAGTACACATTGGCACCATTATTTGGGGTAGAAAACAAAGCAAAAAAATCGAAATCTCATTGAAATGCATCCATACTGCATTTGCAATGAACCGGTTAATTTAAAACTAATTTTAAAAAAAATAATGAACAAATACATTTTTACATACTCCTACAAAGAATTGACCTAACTAGTCGACTTTTTTCATTGAACACATTAGATTCCTAGCTGTTTTTTTTGTTTGTTTTTTTTACATTTTTTTATTTTTAGGTATAATGCTTGGTTGAAGTATCTGGGAGGAGTATACTTATTTTTAGCTCAACCTCTAGATTTATTGTCTGTGGGAGAATTTGTGCATAATCATTAAAGATTAAATTATATAGCCCATAATATAACATTGAGGTTCCATGTATAAACATTAGCCAATAGCACATGGGTTATCAAAGATAATTATTCTGGTCAAAGTTCTAAAAGTGGAGCATTCCGTTGAGTTCTCTAGTGATTACATCACTTTTAGAATGATCGTCTTTAACAAACCCTACTGGGCAAATTTCTAGGACAGTGATATACAAATTAATAAATATATATTTAAATTGTGCATTTTGATAGATAATTGTTTTTTTTCCAGTAATGAGCCTCTGTTTGATTTTTCACAAAAACCCCTGAGTTTCTGACATTTTTTAAAATAATTTTGGTATAATGTATAATGTGCTCTAGCACACAGCTTCAGGTGCTCATTCCCCCTGTGATATGTATATACACAGTCACATATTATCAAAGGAAAAAGTTGTACTTACATATCAAAAGCATTAGTTTAACCACTTCATGACACTTGGTGCTTGCGCCCCAAACGACGCAAGCACCAAAATGTCCCGATTTGTTTCTGGCCACCGATCTAAAGGTGATTGGTAGCCAGGAACACTATGGCAGAGACCCGATCAGGGTCTCAAGAGCCTCTATGGGTCCCTGGCAAAAAATCACGAGACCTCCGGACGCCACGTGTGACGTCACGGAGGTGTGCCCGAACCTGGAAGTTCAGGCATGGCGCGATTTAGAGAAATGTGTAGCCGGTGCTCGCTATGAACACTGGCTACATTTCCCCTGTCAGACTGAGGCCACTCAAAGTGGCCTCATCTGACAGGTGGGATCCCGCTGCAAGTGCCACGATGAGCTATTTAACACCGGACGTACTATGCTGTCCTAACGACTGTTAGGCACTTAAAATCAGGACGGCATAGTACGTCCTAACGTCACGAAGGGGTTAAGGGACCGAATGCTACTGGTAATGTCAGTCATACAGAAGGAAAGTGGCTGTCTGAGAACTCTTGGGTCTCATTTAGATTTATTGTTCTAGAACCCAAAAAGTTGAATTGTATAATATGGTTATACAAAAAGTAAATCACTCTAAATGAGTCCCTGTCTTTTTTTTTTTTTTTGCTATGTATGGGTGTGTGTCGGGCCCTGTCTGTATATCTCTTTGTGTGATCTGTGTTGCTCTTTCTAATAGTGACTCATAATCTCTGCCCATGGAGAAGCAGTGATCCATCACACCCCAAGGGGCCTACAACACATGGCAAAGTATTTCTTTAAAGCCAGTTTTGGCAGCAAAGGAGTTAAACTATCTGACTGCTGGAACTCAACAAAAGCTATTCAAAAACTTACAAACTGCTGGTGTCTTTTCTTTGTCTATTATAAAGGATAATTTATTACAAAGGCCACATTTCTGTGAAAAAAAACAACAACAAGGTTTCAAATACCTACTGCAGATTTTGAATTTTAATACAAAAAAAAAAGCCAGTTTCACTTATGTGCTGAGAAAGCCAAAGAAATAATAGCATTAAATGCAATAGATGATTGTTTGCCTTACATTTTATTTCTTTTTTTCAGGGCTCAGAAAGCAGCAATACACTTTAAGCATTCCCAGGTTGTTGAGATTGAGCTAAGAGATCTGCCAGCTATTAGGAGAAAGAAGAGAGGAAAAAAAAAATCACATCAATTTCTAGCTATTAGAGAGTGAGAAGCCAGTTAACCAGACAAATGGATCAAAATAGACAGAAATGATCAGTGATTCACATCATGCTAAGATTTCTTCTTAATGCCAGTTTTAAATAATGTTTATAAACAGTGCTAGCTCAACTGCTTTATAATTCACTGCAATCTCCCCCCAGGCGCTAGGAACAGAGTCTGCTGCAGACTATGTTTCAATTATGATTGCTTAGTATTCAGCAATACTCCATACTGACTGCTTACTGCAAAAAAAAAACTGTCCTCTGTTAACCCACAGAGACCCAGACACATAGTGCTTGTATGCTTAGCTGTTCTGCATAAAATAAAATACTATATATTAAGTATCAAATGGGTGAGTAATAAATAAATGCACATATATCTGGGATGAATTTGTCAGATAATGTTTTTACGGCTATTGGCACATGGGATGGGGTCTAGCAGTGGATAAGATCTAGGTTAAACAATGGACTTCAGGAGATGTTGTATGTTACTGTTGGGGGCAACATGTAATTAATCAACAAATCTTATTATTTTCAGTCATTTTCACAATTTGTTTAAATGAGGCTGGTAGCCAGGACTGCATACAAATCAATGACTATAAAATTGATGCAAAATAATTTGTTATATGTTATGTTAAAGATTTTTCTTTTCTTTTCTTTTTTTTCAATGACCAAAATAACCTGTCTATATTCCCCCCAACATACCTCTATATCAAATGTTGTTGTTTTTTCATTGCTCCAATACAACGCCCCCTACTGGTCATGTTAGCTCTCTCTCTCCTTGGTCGATTCCCTTTTTCATGAATTTCCAAATAACCTCTGCCTTACTGTTAGTTCAAACATATCCTTCCTCTAACTCCCCCTACTGCTTCATTAACCACTTTCTTTCTTTTTTAACACATCTGTGGCTTGTCATGAAAATAAAAATCCAGCGAGTGATTCTTAATACACATGTATGATCATTTTATGCCACATATCTGCTCAATCTTTTGGCTCAATCATATTTCTAAAATAACTAAATATATTAAAGAATATTTTGAGAATCCTGCTGGTATAGGGTAGGAATAATGACATTGACACAAATATTAAAGTAAACCAATAAAAAAAACAAGTTGTATTCATTATAAGTTGAAAATATAAATTTAGTACAATTACAATTCAATTTAAAAAAAAAAAAATAGATTATAATCTTAGCCATAGCATTGTATGTACCAGCATTAAAAGCATTTGTGAATTCTAGATATATTTGATCTTTATTAAGTTTATTTATTATTAATTACATCAAACTGTCTATCCAGGATATTATCGTAAAGTTGAATAAAATGTGTGTCTAGTGACATTAATATTAGTTGAGATGTGCTGTTGTAGAGAGACATTTTTGAATATATTTTGTAGGACAGGCACAGGTGCTCCCAGCTATAATAAAAGATTTATTATAGACTGCTATTTTGTCACATAAATATTAACTAATCTGGATTTGTGTCATTGTATTATAAGAAATCGTATTTTAATAATGAGCAGAAACATAGTTATAGGAGTCAAGCTAAAAAAAATAATGAGAAGCAAAAAGAATAAAAAAAAACTCATCAAGTAAAATAAGAAATCATAAAAACACTTAATAATTGTAAGACATGTATGTACTACAATAGGATTCAAAACATTCTGTTTGTACCATGACAAGTTAAAAAACAATGATCCAAATCATGTATGTGAAGAAATCTAAACAGCATCAATAGATTATGACATCAATACAGGGTTTTTTTTATACAGATATTTGTTATATAATTTTATACAGAATTACAGTAGATATTAATCTGTAGTACGTTTATAGACTTAATATTATGAACGAGTCAGCTAATGAATGAATGCCTGAATTTCTCTAAACAATTAAAATGCAAACTATATATAGATTTTTATTAAATGTCTTTGATACTTTGATGAATCCTACTTTGCTCAGCAACGCTCTAATTTTGGGAACGGGTAAATATTATTCCAAGTGACCGTTGGATGCTGATCCCCAGTACAGACACGGCACAGTGAGAGTCTTTCCACTCGACAGAACAAGGAAAATGAGAGGTCTCAGATCCTCTTACAATGGAAACAAAAGTTGGCCAACAAACTCCCTGGGACAGTTTGTATTGTCATGAGAACAAGTTGGTGCACAGGGTACAGTGTAAGGGGGGGGCTCCTCCGTCCAACCTAAATACCCCAAAGATCTTTCTTACCTTGATCATCTTATGTCTCCAGGAATATCTTTTTTTTCTCTGATCCTGGTTCTTTCCTCTGCCCTGACTCCCCGTAATTATTAGCTATCTGCTTAAGCACTAAGGAAGCTGAGCAGGTCATTATTGGCACATAGAAGGGCATCAATGAGCAATGACGTCACTCCAAGGAGCTCTCTGGGATGGGCATCTCCCCTGGGCCAATAGGGAAGCAGGGGTCTGGAAGAAAAGAGCCAATCAGAGTGTGCGGGTGGGGACTATAGTTAAAGAGAATCCGGGAGGTGTCAAATGAGTGTAGGATTAACTCTGCTGAAATTGGACGAACTGGACTCTTATACACTATGCACTTTGTGTATCTCTTACCACCTCATTTTATATTTGTCTGCACAATATATAGAAATAGCGATGACTGCACATAGACAGAAGCAAACACAAACATAAATGCATGTAAATATACTAAATATAATAGATCACAAGGTTAAATATATATATATATATATATATATATATATATATATATATATATATATATATATATATATATATATATATATATATATATATATATATATATATAAATATAAAAATCACAATTCTGGAAAAGTGGAGTAATCGGCAGGAGCCATGCATTACATTAAATCATAACTGCTTTCCCAGATTTGTTGAACTTTAATTAATCTTCATTGATATTGCGATATAAAATGTATTTAAAAAAAAATAATAAGCTACCTTCAGACGCGGAGACGAACATTCCTCATCAGATCTTCAAACCCTACGAAAAGTATTCTGGAACATGATGATGTTTCTAATTTATGGGTTAATCAGTATGGAAAGCAAGGGAATTAGTGGTTTTTGATTAATAGAAAGATGCCTCCATCGTATACTTTACTCCAAAGGACAATTGATTTTTTTTTTAAAATAATAATAATAATAATAATTATACTCTGATTCAATTATTTGGGAGATTCAGTAACAACAGCATCGAAATCTCAGTGATTTCAAAAATGCCAGTTAAATAATTGCATTCTGAAATATATATTAGCTCAGCATCCATCTATACGTGTAGATATTTTTATGAGTTATACACTATTATTAGCAGTCTGTTATATACCACTGAGAAAATATACATGCCCATAGCTAACCTTTGGGACTCCAGTTGGATGGCTGAGCATTCTGAGAAAATAGTCCACAATGGCTACCCATTAGATCTTTAAGCTTTGTACGAATATATACAGGACACATACAGCGCTAGACCCCCTCCCCGTGGCTACATATTGGCTTCAGAGCTGTGTGTATACATACACCAGTCTGGAGAATAGGACCTCCTGTGGGTATATTCATGAGATTGGTGCACGTATCTCTCCTTACAGCTACCAGATATACAACAACGCCATTAATTAACCAGGATTACTGGAGAAATCAATTATTCAAAATTGGACTGTCAATGATTACAAGAAATAGTGAGAACGATCCCACGTATTTAAAGGGACTCCCTCGCCTAAACAGTGTAGCGCACAGCTCGATGTAAACGTTGCAACAACAAAATTGCAAACAAATGTATGTTTTGCCAGTTTAAAAGTAATTTATGTGTGTCTCTTCTGTATATATATATATATATATATATACTCTAAAAAATTGCATATTGTGCCATAAGACATATATGCAAGTTCATTTTCAGGAATAATTTCAACAAATAATCTAACGATTACTGGTCCTGCATATCGTTTAATTTTGGGTATTTCCCCCCTTTACCCCTGCAGCAGATCTATAAGTGAATAGGCATTATTCACTGCAGAATACATACTGCTAGTTAAGATGATAATCAAACGTTTCAACAGTCTTTTGGTAAATGCCCTACAATACAGATCTCTAATAAACTTATATATAACTTTACACAGTCAGATGCCACATTCATTCTAGCCATTATTAAATGGGGATTCCGATCTGACCAGTATGTCCAAAACAGTGACACCTTCTGAGAAAAGACTGTGTTTAAACCTGGGCCCTTTCACTCCCTATTACTTCTGCCATACACTGTACCACTGGAGAGGAAATGTCAAATTACCTGTCATTAGTTATGCAATTAGTAGACAATTTATTTTGAATTAATTGACATGTAATCTGGCAACGGCATATCAGAGTTATAGCTCTTGAGAATTTGTAAATGCCCCCCCTCACCCCGACAGATAAGTACACCCTTCTACATCTAAATAACTAGGTATATTTAAAAGGAGAATAGCAGAATTTTTAAAAACTTACCCTAATATTTTTTTTTTTCTGTTATATTTGTAATTTATAGATACTGCACGCCGTTATAGGAGGTGTGTGTTTATATATATTCTGCTGGGAAATATATCCGGTGGAATCAAAAAAGATTACATTCTTTTATCTGTGGGGATTTACTATACTTCATATGATTTTAATCTGCTTTCTCTTCAACCCTTTTATGAGTTTTAGATAGAAGAGTAAAATACCCTCTTATTCTCCTAGATCCTGGGCTAAATCTCTCCAATTACAGTACAGTTTCTTTCCTCACCGAATCACACATTTCTGGGTACAGCTAATGTAACTAATTTTAGCATCCTGTGCTGTTACATAAGATTATGAATTTATGTAAAAGTTGCTTTTTAAAAAAAAAAAAAATAGACTTTTAGGTGACCCATGAACAGGTACTGTGAAGAAGTGCCATCAAATAAATACCTATCTACATCTATTAGAGTTTTTTTTTTTTTTTAATTAAATAAAAGCCATAAATAAATATTGAAAAAAAGAAATACAATTCATTTTTAAATACCTACAGAGAACTGCTGCACCCATTTAAAGGGGTACACATTTACTTCTGATAATAATATAGATACCAGCTATGCGAGGGAGGGTGTGCCAACCCCCTCCACCCCACTGCCTGGGAAGTGTAGAAAGTTGGGAGTGTTGTTTTATAGGGCTTGTATTGTTTTTGATGGCCATCAAGGGGCAGGCTTTGCCTTGGAAGAGAGAATGAGAAAGAGAAAGCGAGAAAGCATGTTGCTAATTGGGCAACCCCATCACTATCCCTCCATCCCTTCCCACTGACAACACCCCAGAAGGTGGAGCATTAGGCGTCAGAATCCTCAATTTCCAACTTAGCATCTTGGTAGGACCTTTTTTTTTTCTCTCTCTCTCTCTCTTCTTCTCCTTCTTCTTCTTCCAACGCTAAAGTATACACCAACCCACCCATCCACCCACCCAACCTTTCCCCTCCCTCTCAGTACAGAGGAAAAGCAAAGGGAAAAAAAAATCTTGCAAGGGAGCAAAGGCAGCAGCAAGAACACAGAGGGAAAGAGAGAGAGAGAGATCAGCAACAAGAGACAGCACGAATTAACACAGCTCTGCAACTGGTGGCGCTTTCTCTATATATTTTTTCCCTGATTCCAAGATACCCCAAGAAGGACTGGTCCCCATTTTCTTGCATTGTGTGTCTCCAAAGATAAGAGTTTATGCATGTGTCTTGCCATGTCCTATCCTCAGGGCTACTTATACAATCCATCTGCTTCTTTGGCTCTGTACTCTTGCCCTGCATACAGTACTAGTGTCATATCTGGACCCAGGACTGATGAGCTTGGAAGGTCTTCTTCTGGCTCTGCCTTCTCACCATATGCTGGATCTACAGCTTTTACAGCTAGTTCTGCTGGCTTCAACTCTCCCCTACCGTACAACGGCGATCCAACTGCTGCATTTACTTCCTATGTGGTAAGAAATGCAATTAGTTAATACTGGGATGCAGGGGAGAGAGGTATATGGAGGGTAAAAGGGGGGGGGGGGGGCGTATTTTAAAAATAATGTTCATTACTACACTTTTTGGAACTTTGACCCAGAATTATCCTTAATAGGTGTAAACAAATCAAGTGATCATTTATAATGTTTGTAGCATGTTTTAATGTATACAATCTAGGTCTAACCACGCTGTAGCAAAATAATAACAAAGTTACATACAGTTAGGTAGAAAACATAAACCAAAACATTATAGATAAATAGGATTCAGTTTTACAGTGACACTTTGCAACTCTCATACTAAGACCAAACTTGCAACCACGGGCTTAAACAAAAAAAAAAGAAAGTAATGTTGACATTTTTGTCGTGTCTTGTCTGTTTATTCTGAAATAAATCCGTGTACGTCAGCTATAGATTGAAACACATATACAAGACGTCGTTTGCTACTGCAAACTGGTGGTGTTCGATTCTCCAGTGATTATACTGCACGTATTAGAATCAGGGCACGGAGCGTTATAACGTCTTGATGTTGGGGACTTATTGATTGGCACGGTTTCTCTGTAGGCTTCCAGAAAGCAAAGCGTTAAAAGGTTATCTGAAATTTAAAGTATGTTTTCAATTATAGAGGATTCTTCCAACAGGAGTAAAAAAAAAAAACAAAAAAAAATCCAAAATGGAAATATGATCTTTTAAGCATTAAGTCTGTTTCGCTTCAGATCTTTCAATTAGTCAGATATCAGAACACTTCCACGTTAAATGCTTTTATTATTATTATTATAATTAATCTTAAAGATTGATAACAATGAAGTACGTTTAACTGAAACTTTTCACAAATGAAGACAAAATAAATATAATATAATTAGACTATTAATATTACATTTTTAATTTTGTATATGCGTTCAATTATTTATATGCATATGTATTATGTATACATGAAGCATGCCTTTCACGCATAAATTCGTGTCTCCATGCATTATATGTGGATATGTAGTGTGATTGTCTGGATTACTTGGTGTCCAAAAAATAGAAAATGTTTTTCATTAGATTTATTAACTCAGAATTGATTTTATTAGCAGTATAAAACCCCAAGCAGCTGATGATTTAATTAGATCTCTGTGAACTTTGTATGTTATAGTTTTGTGATTCCCTCTCAGATCTTCATTGCTAGGTGTGGCTACACTGGGAAAATTAAAGGGCAAATGGCAATTTCTCTGGTTTTTGTTTTGGTTTCTCAGTTCCCAAGATCTAAAATCATAAGACTGGATGACCTGCCTGGTGTCATTAAAAAAAAAAAAAAAAACCACACTATTAATTATTTAAAGAGAGACCTCGACAGACACAATCGAGACAGACAGACAAAAATAGATAAACAGGTAGATCATTACAGTGAAATTTAATGCGTTTACCGGTAATAAAATGAAAATATTGTGATTAGTCCTTTCTCTAATTAATTACAAGAACACAGGACACAGGGAATTAATTAGTAAAGGTTAGCGTATAATTGCCTTGCAATAGAGCAGAAAAATGGTTCAAAATAATTAAAGGCCTACAAAATATTCGAAATGTAGTCATTAATTACAAAGTATCGCCTGTTTTAATTAACCTACTCAAATATCTATCTATCTATCTATCTATCTATCTATCTATCTATCTGTCTGTCTGTCTGTCTGTCTGTCTGTCTGTCTGTCTGTCTGTCTAGCCTCTACCTACCCACCTGTATATATATATTTATACAAATATATGTGTGTGTTATAATAAATAAATGAAGTATTGATGCGATGTGGTTGTATAAAAACCTTAAAAGTGTATTTTTCTTTTCTAGTTAGCCTGAAAAAAATGAACGGCTAACTATATCTTTTGTTTCCTATACAGGGCTCTCCATATGACCACAGCACGAGCATGGCAGGATCATTAGGTTATCATCCATATGCTGCCCCTCTGGGATCCTATCCTTATGGTGATCCAGCCTATAGGAAAAATGCTACGAGAGATGCCACCGCCACTTTAAAGGCCTGGCTTAATGAGCACAGGAAAAATCCCTACCCCACCAAGGGAGAGAAGATTATGTTAGCTATCATTACCAAGATGACTCTCACCCAAGTGTCCACCTGGTTTGCCAATGCCAGGAGAAGACTGAAAAAGGAAAATAAGATGACCTGGACTCCCAGGAATAGGAGTGAGGATGAGGAGGATGAGGAAAATATCGATTTAGAGAAAAATGACGATGATGACCCTCAAAAATTGGAAGAAAAGGGGGATCCTGATGGGGACACAGGTTGGTTTTTTTGGAAGCTGTTCTAACTTTTGGGTGGAAGCTTTAATTAAAGAGTGAGTGATTTTGGTGTTTGCCAAAGTGATGGATTTGGGCAGTGAGTCGAATTAGAATTGTATCATTTAAACAGGATATGATTTTAAAAAGGCCAATGTTCTAAAACTGTAGCAATCACCAGAAAACCCAAAAGAATGTCCACTTTTAGAACTTCTCCAAGAATTGTTATACACATGTAATGACGTAGGAGTTCAGAGGAAAGTAATGTGTTGCCTCTTGTTTGGGCTAAGGAAGCTAGAGGGTTAATTTATTATACCAATGTTTGCACATGTAGTAGTTTATAAAAAATAAATAAAAAAAAAGTGTTACCATACTTGGAATTCTTTTCCCAAAGTTTCCTACTCTTTCAACCTTTGTGTGTTTGGTTGTGTGTATTTGTGGTGGAGTGAGAGAACACATTTTAAGAAATATTAACTTTTGACTTTTGTATTCTTGTTTTTCTTTTTAGGTAAAAGGTCTCCAAGCGTGGAGGAGTGTGATCGGCTGGAAGGAAGCAACTTACTGGGAAAAGAGCTAAACTCAATCAGGAGTGACTCCGAATTAAATGAGTTAGAGGACAGAAATGATCTACTCACCAAAGGCAATGGCCCAGCTTCTCCACCCACGTGCCAAACAGTACAGACCCAGCAAACAACAGAGGAACAGACTCTACACCATCATCATCTCCATCATCCTCATCAGCATATCCATCATCATCACCAATCTCACCCCATCGACCTGGCCCACAGGAGTACACAAATACAGCATGGCACAAGCAATGCCACCTGGGTCATCCACTCCCCTCCAGCTTCCACATCAAAGCCCAAACTGTGGTCACTGGCAGAGATTGCCACCTCTTCGGACAAGAATAAAGAAAGCAGTTCTCCAGGACCAGGGTCAACTCCAGCTCAGTCTATAGTTGGCAGTACCTCATCACCATCCAGATCTCCATCAGCCCAATGTCACTTTCCCAACAACGCTGTCTTATCCCGACCCCTGTATTACAGTACCCCATTTTACCCCGGTTACACGAACTATGGCTCTTTTGGTCACCTACATAGTCACCATGGACCCTCCAGCAATCCAACAGCCAACAGCAATTCTCATTTCAATGGATTAACACAGACTGTTCTAAACAGAGCTGAGGCCTTGGCCAAAGAGTGCAAACTTAGAAGCCAGTCTCAAGTAGAACTAAACAAAGACACTCCTTATGAAATGAAGAAAGGTATGTCCAGCATTTAATTTTGGCTCCTTCTACAAGCATTTGGACATTATTATTATTTTTTTTTTATTTATTATTCATATAATGCCTTGGCAATTTATCAAATCAACACCAAGAAAATAAATTAATACACAAACTAACAGGTCAATACAAAGTCTTTTTTATGTTTAACCCTTTGACAGGTCTAACAGATTGTCTTAATCCAACTGCAATGACATACAAGATTTGTATTAATTGATTCTGTATATTTAATGTAGCAGTTTTGTATTTAATTGGATCATGAATATCTTTGAAGTAAATTATAAAAATCAAGACAGTTGTACAGTGATTTATGCTGTTTTTTTTTTTTGGCTAATATAAATATATACATTTCATTGTTCTTTCCGAGTTCCATAGTCAAAAATACAAGTTTAATTTAATACTTAAACGTTTCTAAATTTCTTTCCTTGTGGGTTTCACTGATAAGTCAAATCCTTTGATTAAACCAGCAAAGACCACTTTTGTAAATTTGTAAATATGTGATTAAAAGAGAATTTAACAGAAGAATAAAGTATAAGCTCAGTTTTACTCTGTTTTATATACTTTAACCAGATCAAGTACTCTAGATTCTATTTTGGATTCAAACAAGTAACAATTAATACAGTTGCTCGATGGTATGTTTTCCATACATGAATTAATTGTTTTTTTGCATCAAAGTAAGACCAGCCACAATTATTAACAAAACATTCGATACAAATACATTCGACATATTTGTCTTTGTTTGACTGCCTCATCAAGCACTAACATAAGACAGATCGATGACAGGTAGATAAATAGATGGATGCTGATTTTCTGATTTATTTAACAGATTAGAGGCACTTCTTTGCATGTGAAGATCACTCTTTGAAGATTTGATGGGCCTCTATTTTTTTTTCAGCATGTTAACCTAATTATTATTTAGCCGGCCGATTCTATGCATTGCTGTGTTATAATGATTATTGTTAGAGAGAGGGTAACCAACATCATTACATTTTCCCTTATTGCCCTAAAAAAAATACTACTTTATACCTTTTTGCATCTCTCTCTCTCTTTCTCTCAATCTCTCTCTCTAATCTATCATACAGGGTGAGCAGACATATGTAAACAGCAGTATGATAGCTATATATAGGTTTATTCTCTGTTTCACAGGTAGGTGTCACCCTTGCTCCTGATTTCAGATTTAACTATTTGTATTGGTTGGAGACTTTAAGTCTAGTTACTTGAGTAGGTACAAAAATTAGGCAATTGAAAGTCGGACACAAGCCCCCCTCCTGTACACTCATACACACAGATATTAAATCGTTCATGAAATGTAATTATAAAATCCTTATCAATGCAATAGACCTTTGTGGCATTAATAATAACCACGTCCCATCCAGTTAAGTGTTAAACATTTTTTACTGAATCGTGGACACATTTGAGGTTTTTACAATATACAAAGGTGTGATTTTAACAAGTCTTAGTGTGTACAAATATGTGTGTCTATTTAGTGTTACTACGCAGTATATTTTGAGTTGATTTCGAAATTAAATAATATTTAATATGCAGTGATAATGATTGACCCATTATACCCCTTAACCCTGATCTACCCTAAAATTGTCATATGATCTACTCCAATTTAAATAATATTTACCTGCAAACATTATCTACGTTTTGTAGAACAAATTACTACAATATAGAAAATTGTTATTTTTTTTGGCTTTTTTTTGTAGTTTGTGACCTCAAAACATATAGAAAAAAAAACTTTTTGATAAACACGTCATGAGGTATTTTAGAAATGTGTCCAAGTAGCGTGATAACTGTGATGTTTTATACACGTCGGGCGATCTGGCCACATTTAGCAAACACTTTGATATTATATATAATTCAATGATATACAATGACGTGATTATTATGCTGCTTTTAATAGTGAACTGTTTTAACAAGTGGCATCTTTGATTCAAAATACAATACCTGGCTTATATTATTTAAGTAAATAAAAAAAAAAAAACATTTATATGCGACACCTCTGCACATATTAATTTCTATATCAAACGTCCCAAATACAACGACATTTTTATTCGCGTTGTGCTGTTCTAGTCTAATGTCATTCCTCTTCTCAGTTTTTTTTATTTTTACCCTTTTTAGAATTTAATTGTAAAAATTTAAACCAATATAAGAAAGTTGGAATAAATAGGGGCCGCAAATGAACAATGGAATCTGTTTTTTTTTTTCTTTCTTTCAAATAAAACAAATAGTATTAAACAGATATTTTCTCACCAGAGATAATTGTCACGTTTGAAGCCTATTGGAAATTCTAAAAAATTGGACTTCTATGTCTCTTTTCGCTAGGAAGGTAAAAAAAACTTTCTGAATTTCCAAACTTGAAACTGTGTTGGATTGTTTTCTTAATCTAATAGTCCCTCATAGTAATTGTCGGTTACTTTTATATATTATACAATCAATGGTTGTTTTAATAATAGGGCAACAAGTTGCTAAAATTAGCTACATCACAGTGTCTGATATAATGATGTTTAAAGATAAAAGGAAATTCAAAGTTTTGGGATAAAAAAAGACGCTGGGGGGGGGGGGGGGGGGGCTACACATAAGTACAGGTATGGAAATGAAGTTGTAAAAGAAATGTAAAAAATAACAATTTAAAATCCTTAACATGCGACAACGATTTTTTAGTTTCAAACAAGTTAAATAACATTGTTATATAAATATGTTTATTTTAGCAACTATTGTGCGTTATTTAAGATTTTTCTCTTTGATAAAATGGTATACATTGTTATTTCATTTGAGAAGTTTGGTAAGATCTGAAATAAACACTTAAATGATTTCTTTTTTAGGTCTGCTTCTCCAATCACCCATGTTAATGTTGATTAATCTAATTACTCTAACTGTCCGATAGTAAAAGAAAAAAAAATTCCTTCTGTGCTTTTATAAGACACACAAGTTTAGCAGTGAATAGGTTAATGCTAATTTAAAACGTGGTTACTTTGCTGGGAAAGATACAAAGCCTAAAAAAAAAAAGAACCTTTTATTTCTTCTACACCGTAAATAGTTATTTTTTAAAAATCATTTGTATACTAAATTCTAAAATTAGGGCATATCTATTTAATTAACTACTTTTCATTTGACTGATCGTGTTGTTGGCACTTTTAAAATAATCATAATCCAAACTTTCCTTTTTCTATCATGCAAAAAAAAAAAACGAATATTTTTTTCAGAAAAAGGCTGGATCTGCGATTTTATTAATTTTCCCATTTATATATGGTTTATTGCTAGTCAGGTTCTTCAAACCACATACATATTTTATAGAGGATTTACTCTTTAATTAAATGATCTACAAGCCTGTCCATGTGGAATAGGTGGTCCATATGAGATTCCTTGTAGAATGAATCAAGTTACATCCCCCCCACCCCCAGAATAAAGAAGCCACTTCATTCGTCCACCTATAGAATCACCCCACTGACCTTCTGCCCTTGACATTTTGGTCAACAGAGGACTGTTGAGAGAACTGTTCTGGGCAGCTTGTATAAGGAGTTTATGCAAGCCACATCAGTCTCTTTTAAAGGGAGATAATAAAGATGGTAAAGGATGCTATTATGTGTAGGGCCCATCATTGTTTTTTTTTTTATATTCATTTGTATTCTTTATGCAAATATAAATAGCTTTGATTCTAGATCGGGTTAACCCCTTTGTTGCCATACCTTCAACAAACAACCCTGCCAACTGGATTAAATATTTAAATAACATTTGTCATAGTAAGGCTTGTTATAGGGCCTTCTAATTTTTTTTTTTTTTTTTTACTATATGTTAGTTCCCTAAACTTACTACCTTCCTCCCCAGTTTTAATTTTTCAGAATATGCAAATTTAAATTTGGTTGCAGTGTAATGTAGGAAACTATGTTTCTTTAATGAATGATTAACCATATTAGCCAGGATTATTTATTTCTAAATACTGCAGAGTGCATACTCTGTAACTCATACTAATTACATTAAATACAGCTCAAATAAAAATAGAACATGTCTTATGCTAATGGGCCAATGTATAATTAAAGAGCACATTTTACATAATACAACCATGGTGCCATGCAGGATTGTATACTATTTTTATTTTTTGGGTCATAAATGGAATTCAATTCTAATAAAATGTAAGCATTTACACAATATTCTAACCCGAAATCTAATAATAATAATAATAATAATAATAATAATAATAATAATAATATACATTCCCACTACATCATGATAACAAATAGATCTGCTTATTACCTGTGACTAATGGCTATCACAATTATTAAACAATAAAAAAAAAAAAGTTAAGTTCTCCTAAGTTGGTCACCAAAATCTGCTTACCTCCCCCAAGAAATAAAGTTAATTTATTATTTTTTGGTAATAAATATAATTCAATTCTAATAAAATGAAAACACTGACCCTGTATTCTAACCTGAAATCTAACAATAATAATAAAAAAAAATAATCTACACTCCCACTACATCTGAAAAAAAAGTTGATCTGCTTATTAGCTGTGACTAATGGCTATCACAATTATTAAGCAATAATAAAAAGTTAAGGTCTCCTTAGTTGGTCACCAAGAGTTGCTTACCTTCCTTAAGAAATAAAGTTAACCCAGTTTGACCCTTACTTAATGCACTTAATTCAGTGCTATGAACCTGTATGATTAAAATAGTGAATCCGGCCGCTTGCAAAAGATCCCACAGCATTAAAGGTTTTTTTTTTTAATAAAGATTTTCAGCATTGTATTTTTTATTGTCTTGCGATTAGTTTCTAGTTTAGTATAGTGCCTACAACATAACACAATTATGGAAGACAAAAAAAAGGATACAGCATGATGATAGATATCAAAGTAACAAAACCATCATTTTGATTTAGACAGTGCCTATTATATACATGATCATAATTAGGAAAATAAATAAATAATATGAATGACCAAAGTAAGTAATGTTATACCACATGCTGCAAAATCACAGGCAAAACATTTAAGCAAATACACATCATGTGTGTGGCAGAGCTAGTTAGCATATAGTTAACAATTGTACTACTAGTGTAGCTAATGTCTAATCCTTCTCTGTTGGAATACCTAGATTTATTAACCATTTGTTGGCTGGATGATTGGAACTTATTGTAGTCCAAATACACTAGAAATTGAAAACTGGAATTTTAAACAGAATCCCCCCCCCCCCCCCCCCCCGAAATTCAAATTACTTTTAAAAGCCTAAACAATAGGTGACAGACATTTGCTGCATGTGACTTTTGTAGGAAATAATATATATATATAGTTCTAAAATATATCTGTGTTACCTCTGCATGAATTCTCTATTGCTACATGTGTGTTGCTAGGGTTCTGCTTTGTTAATTATTGCTCGGTTTCAGAAGTCAGATTTATTGTGGTCCAACTAAGCCACTTAAATCAGTCTGCCCTGTTCTGAGACTTTATTTTTACATTTTTTTTTATGCCTCCCTCCCATCTCTCCTGTTCTCTTTTCTATATGACCTGCTTAGATTATTAGAAAGGACATCTGGGTTGGCAAAAGAACAAGTGTTTTGAAAAAAAGGGAACCGTCTGTTTTTCCAAGTGAACAATATGTTAATTCTATAGACCCCCCCTCTCTCTCTGCTTTCTTAAGAGCAAAGAGAAAATAATCTGCCACTAATGCATCGATGAGGGACAAGGAGTCCCCACTACAAAACAAGTGGCAGTTTTTAATTTAAGCTTTGTGTTGGCCTTAGATACAATCATGTGGCATATTTTTCTGATCTCTCCCAGAGAAGGAGAGAAAAGGCCTTAATCTGACTCGCCTTGGGAACAGATGTATTGAAGGAGAAAAGAGACAGCCATTGAGAGTTGAGTGCAAATGTGTGTGTGTGTGTGTTTGGCTGTGTGTATTTTTTTTTTCAGGGCAATCACTTAGGGAGCTACTGGTTCATTCATTGAATCATCAAAATCCCAGGAATGAGGCTGTTAATTAATTATGGGTGCTAAAAATTCAGGCCTGCTTTTGTTTCTCTTCCCCTTGTCTGCAGGCCTGACACACACACACACACACACACACAGTCTTGTCGTTGTGTACACTGTTCACATTATACAAATTGTAACGGGTGCTTATTCTCGCAGATAAAACTGAAGGTGACAGATGGTGCGGTTGAGATCTACATTCCTTCACCATGTACTACTTGTCCATCCAATAAGACGCCAGTGTTTAGAAACCTGTTGCCTTCTAAGGGGCCAGGGCAGGCTTCAGATGTCCATGGGTCATTGAGTGACACATTGTGCAATACAGACATGTTGCAATACTGTGATCCTATACAATCGATGGGCAGACATTTTGCCTCCTGTTTCTAAACTGATATAGTGACACGATCCACCTACAAAAAAATCCACATCCACATTATCAACATTATTACTAATATTAAAAATATACATCAGTATCACATTTCTACAATGCTGCTATCGCTCTGTTACATATGTCTATTACAACTGAAATATGTATATAATTGTATTTTTTATAGTCACGAAAGGTAAGCTGACTGGACCTATATTAATTTAGGTATGTGATGTGGTCAAGATATTTTCCTTACATTGTTAATTGATCTATAATTTGCTAAATTGGGTTGTTTAGACATGCTTCTCATATATCCAGGAATTAGACCTATGTGTTCTTGATACATAGCTAGCACAACCATACTGATCAGCACATACACATAGATTCACTCGTAATTTAGAGGATCACAGTGTAGCAATATGCCATCCTTTAGACAAAAATATGTCAAATACAAGCTTTACAGAAGAAATACTATTTGGTATTGTGTGAATTTCAGCTAATATAGGAAAAAGTATTACTGTTTTTTTTATTTTTGTAGAAAGGAAACAGTCCAATAAACTGGTATGTGAGTATAAATATATTTAAGATTTATGTATTCACTATTTGTTTTAAAATATTCTACTGTGCTGCAAGATCTCTTTGATATACAAGAAAAAAAAAAGAGGCAAAATACAACAATATAGATTGTGATCACTAGTCCAGGCTGGAAGATAAGGGTGCAACAGGGCCAAGTGCTTTCTCTGTTACCTATGTTGTAACATACCTGGCTCAGTAGCAACCACTGTCTGAAATATTTATGTGGACTATGTAAACTAGTGGAGGATTGAGTGAGACAGCGATACAAGTGCTCTTCTCAATTTCCCTAATGTGCAAGGGGCTTATTTCATCAAATGTCTTTTCCCCAGGAACAAACAAATGTATCAAAAATAAATATCACATTCCTTCGTCCCTCCGACTTCCAGCACATCCTCGTGGGATTAACTGGTTATGCTACAGATGTGAATCTCAGCTTCATTATAAGACATTATAAGACAGAGCCTCCATCTCTGTAACAAATCCCACTAATAAGATGTTTTTTTTTTTTTGTTTGCTCGATGGAAAGAAAGTATTGCTACAGCCATCTGATTCCTGGTCTGAATATCGTCTGCTTCATCAGATTATTCAGAACGATAGATCTGCACTTATTATGTGGTGATGGTGTACAACACTGCACAAAGTAGTCATTATAGTAACAGATAAAATAAAAGTAGTTTGACATATTTACTTAAAACTGATGGGTAAAGTTATTATAAAAATACAATCAGTCCTAAAAATTGTTCAGACAGAACTGCTTAATAGACTCATCTAAAAAGTCACTTATTTAATCTAATTACCTTATTGCCTTAACAGTTTGATTGCCTTAAACTACGATGGTTTACCACAAGCAGAATGAAGAGTCTACGTAATATATATAGACTGATCTGGCCCAGTATGGGACCAGATGGATCAAAGCAGGCGAATTATATATAATTTTCTGAAATTCGGGCTACACAATTTAGCTGATTTCAGCCTGAAAATGTCAAATTTCAGAATGATTTTTGCCCATATACGGTTTGGGGATTTTAGCCCTGAAAATCCTATGGATTTACCGCACTTGATATGGACTGAAATCCTCCAAAAAGAATCCCGAATCATCGAAAACAGGAGAATTTGGGCTATTTCAGTTGTTCAGTTAGAAACTGGACAACTGAAACATAAATTATTAGAAAAGAATAATAAAAAAAAAGTTAAAATGGCTGAATGGGGTCAGCGGCCACCTAAATAAAAAAAAATCTGTCCATTATTAGAATCATGGGGGTCCAGGGCAAAAAGGGCTGGTCCTCCCATATAATAAAAAAATTGTCCTGTGGGGTCCGGAAGGTGACCAAGTGCCTCCAGAACTCCCTGTATTAAAATAGATGCCCCCCGGGGTTCAGATATTGTCCCAATGCCCACATTCCCCTGACCCTCTTAATATAAAAAAATGCCCCTCCCCCTCTGCAGGTTAGGGGGGCTGCCCAAATGTCCCTGAACCCCATAAAATCAACATTTAATTATTCTCTATGTACCCACCTACCTCTACCTTGCCCAGGTGGGGGGATACGATTCGTTATAAAACCCACCCTTTGGGTGACAGGTTGGTGAGCAATGAAAATAACTGCCCACCTCCTAGTAACTAAGGGGTGGAAAATAAAATGTATTTCTTTGTTAATGTCCTATGCAATCCCTGCTGACCTCGAACATCATCCTTGGCCTAGGGAAAGGGGCCATCCAAAAAACGAAATAATCCTCTTATTCTAAAAAAAAAATCCCGAAGCCCATAACATTTTAAAATTTTATGGGGTTTAACAGCATGTGGAAAGCCCCCTAACCTCAAGGGCTGGCATGCTTTTTTATATTGACAGTTTCGAAGCCATTTTAGCAAGGAGGGTATTAAGCCGGTCTCCAAACAATACCCAAAGGTGCATGTATTTTAATATAGGGGAATTGGGGGCATTGGGCATGACCATGAACCCCAGGAGGGAATCTATGTTTGTATAATGAGTCCAGAGGCACTTGGGCAGCCCCAGACCCCAGGGGTCATTTTGTTTTTATTAAATGGGGGCCAGGGCTACCAGAACCCCAATGATTTTAACAGTAGCTATTTTTGTTTTACAAATGGAGCCAGTTGCAGTCTGTTGTCCCTTGGAGGGGTGGGGTGGGGGGTGATTTTCTAATTAATTAATTCTTTTTTATTTTGAGAGGGACCTAGCAATTTTCCTCCTGACATGAGTCTCTATCCTTCCCGGATGAGTTCAAGCTCCCAAACTTTCGTCATTAAAATGTGCCAATTCCGAATTCATGGGCTATTTGGTGTAAGCAGTGCTTTTTTCAATAAAATAAATAAGGCCAAATAATAGCGAAATTAAATAAACAGTAAATAAAACATGTCTTACATAATGCTAGATGGTTTCTAGCTTTGCAACCATAAGTGCTTTTGGCACCCATGCAGGAGAGGACTTCCAAAATGCCCACTGATCCTCTGTCTAACTGACTCATTGGACAAGATGTATGTAGGACAGGTAGCTACCCTCCTATAATCATGGTAATATGATATGCATTATTTTACACGTAGAAATATATAGATGCAGATATATTGATTTATACTGTATTTCCCCACATGCCAGATCTAGCCAGTCTGTCCCATACTGCAAAAGTACTTCAGTCTTGATATACATCATGCATGAGTATACTCATTATCTAACATACACACAACTTGTTTTCCTGATCAGATGTGTTCATTAATTTTACCTGGGAGGAGCGGGACTATGAATAACATCTCTTTATTTTCATTGAAAAAAAAAATAAAAAATAACTCTACACACAATCTTAGCATAAAAACTGAATGTTGTATTGAAGTTGGTAAAGCATATGCACATATGTAAAAGGTCTACTAAATAACCCCCCACGTACTTTTGGTGATAGAAGAACTGTAGAGCGGAAACCTTTCTTTAGTAGCAGATTCGGAAAAATACTGTCATGGAAGTATTATATAACCCCTCCAAGGCCAGGGCCCATAGTCCACAGGGAGGAGGCTGCCCCATACCACCCCCCCACCCCCCCGGATCCCACGGCAATTCCCTTGTCAGATCACCACAGTTTATTGAATAGTTTAATAGCAAATAATCAATCTTGATTGGGTAATATCTTTAATTTGTAGTAAAGCTACCATTAACCCTACCTTAAAATGACAGGTAAGGCTCTCGACCTGATTCATGATAAAATAGGAAACAAATGTGATCATTTTGCCTATTCATTTATTCATGTTGTAATACAGAACACATAACATGCAAACTATTCTGTCAAAATGATTATCTTGATTGTGATATCTTGTATCATTAAATAGAGTAATGTTCTTCATTGCTGGCAACAAATATTCTCAAAATACATAGGGGGTTATGTATAAAACCAGGCCACGTGAAAAAAAATGACAGCATTTGCGCGTATGTTAATGTATAGCGTAAATACCACCAAAAAAATGTACCACAGATGTAGCAAATGAGACTGAATTGTTTTACACTACCAGAAATGTTGGAAAACATTTGGGGCAGCTTATGTATACAGAAAATGTGCAAATTGGTGCAAGAAATTTGTGGCCCAGAATGTCACATTGGCAATCTACGGTAAGACAGACGCAGTACAGTTGTGTTGTTGAACATTTTGTGAAAATGAGTTCAGAACCAATGCATTTGAAGTATATTCATATATGCATGTACACACTGCAAACCAAAAATTTAGGTTATAGAATGTCTTTGATCTAAGAAATGTTTTGCTTTCTAAATTCTTTAGATAGTCTGCATAGATCCACATTTTTTAATGTCTCTAGAAAGGTTTGTGTCCAGATTTTTTTGTAAATTCTTCATCATATGGTCACCTAACACACATTACAGAAGGATACAGTGGCTCGAAGCCAATGGACGTATTAAAAGTATTACTTTATTGTGCTTTCTCTTTCATCAAATTGAAACAATGCAATTAAATGCATTTCCCTACAGATTACCGAGTGATGGATTTAGAGATAGATGGATAGCTGATAGATAATCTGGCAAAATATTGCTAAAGGAAAAAGGCAGAAATATGGTAAATAGTTTAGTATAACGTATACAGCCTTTAAAGTTTAGTATATGTATACAGCCTTTAAAAAACAGGTACACCAAAAATAGCTGGCTCAGGGATTTGGACCACCTCGGTAATCCGAATAACTCATGAATTTGGGCTAGTCAAGAAGCACTTAAGTACTTACGAATTGGCATGAAAATCAGTGCAATCTGGTCACATTGGGGCAAAATTGGTCTATATTGAGTTGACCCTTAGAGCTACTTTTAAATAAAGTATGATGTAAAAAGTAATGAACAGCACTGCAACAATGTACTATTTGTTGGACAGATGGAAGGAAATCCCAAACACTGGGAAATCAATCTCCCATTATGTCCTTAAAATGTGCATCCATAGGTATAAACCTGGCGTGTTTCACTGATAATGATACACAAAGTGTAGTGCAAATGTTTTTCCTATAGCATTTATCTATACACTTGCTTGTAATTCTGCTATAACAACAATGTTTGTTATGCTGTACATTAAAATTATAAATAATATTTTGTTGACAGGATTATTAACAAGTTTTTCTATTTGTTGCACCATTTGTGCTTTCTCTTCTGTGTTATTTTAAGTGAATAGCTTGAATCTGAATATTCTCATCCAGAAGATGTGGCTAGACGTGTCACTCATGCTCAGAAGATTACATCACAATATGACATCACATCTCATGCACTGGTTGTGTGGAAAGTGAAATGACATAATCCAGTATTACAAATATGATGTCACTAAAATGTGTTCACTGTCCTTACTTTTAGGAATCCTTTGGTCATTACCTGTAAAGACTTACAACATGCCATACTAAGGTAGGTGTATTGTGTCTTCTGATAAGTGAGATGCTGGCAGTGGTCTGATGCATTTCCTAGAAGTTCTAATTTGTTGGATGATATTTATGTTCTTCATGGCAAGCTTACTTCATAACTCTTACTAGGCATCTTCTCTTTTCTCATATCTATTAAGAACTCTTGCTATTGTGTTGTAGATTTTTACCTGCCTGCATCTTTTCTTCAAAAATCAAGAGCAAGTCGTTTCTTCAAAAATATGCTATTATCTCCACTGACTTACATCGGTCTCAAGCCAATTTTTTTTTACCAGCCTGCCACTAAAATAGCAGCAGGGTGGCAACCCCAATCTCATGAGTTTAGTATACCATAATCTCATGAGTAAAATACATTGCGGAATATTTAAGTAACCAAAGGGTCTATTTCCTAAACATTGAATTAAGGCCTTTATACACTTAGAAACATAGAATGTGTCGTTAGATAAGAACCATTCGGTTCATTTAGTCTGCCTAATTTTTTAATACTTTTATTAGTCCCCAGTTCCCTATCTTATAGCTAGGATAGCCCTGTGTCTATCCCACGCATGCGTAAACTCTTTGACTGTGTTTACCTCTACCACTTCCGCTGGAAGGCTATTCCATACATCCACTACCCTCTCAGTAAAGTAATACTTCCTGAAATTACGTTTAAATCTTTGACCATCTAATTTAAGACTATGTCCTCTAGTTGTGGTTGTTTTTCTTCTTTTAAATATACTCTCTTCCTTTACTGTGTTGATTCCCTTTATATGTGATGGAAGCTACTTCCATAGCTTACATCAAAATTCCTGAACCACTACATTAAGAATTGTTGCTATGTAGTTGGCCACAGATGGTACAAGTACGCTCTGTATATAGTTAGTTAGCCAAAGTTGGTACAGTATAGCTACTTGTAGTATTTCGTTAGCTAGCCACAGACAGTACCAGTGGTTTATTTAGGCTTTGTTCTGCCCTAGATCTGACTAAACTCACACTCCCCCTCAATCTTCATTTGCCCCTTCCTGTCCCTGCTGCCTATTTAGGATCCACCCATTCCACTTTAGGCTCCACCTATGTCATTTCTGTACCCAAACAACTTGCCAGTGCAATCTCTGTCCCAAAGCAGATTATTGGTACCATCTTTGTCCTTAGACAGCGTGTTGGCAACACCTCTGTCACCAAACAGCTTTTTGGTGGCACCTCTGTTACCAAGCAGCTTCTTAGTTCCTCCTCTTTTAGCAAACAGCTTTTCAGTGCCACCTCCATAACCAAACATCTTGTCAATGCCATCTTTGCCCCTATACAGCATTTAAGTTGCATCTTTGTCCCCATATAGTTTATTAGTGCCATATCTGTCTATTTAGAGCTTGTTGGTGAAATATCTTTCCCCAAACAGCTTGTTGGTACCATCTTTGTCCCAAACAGCTTGTCAACACCACCTACATTGCCAAACAGTTTATTGGTTCCACCTTTGTTGCCAAACAGCTTGTCAGTGCCACCTCTGTTGCCACACAGCTTGTCAGTACCATCTTTGTCCCCATACAGCTTATGAGTTCCATCTTCATCCCCATACAGTTTACCTGTGCCTTTTTTGACCCATATCATGTCAGTGCCATCTTTGCCTGAACACAGCTTGTCAATGACAACTTGTCAGTGTAATTTTTGTCCCCAAACAGTCACTGCCAGCTCTGTTCCCAAGCAACTTGTCTGTGTCATCTTTGTGTCCAAGCAGCTTGTCAGTGCCATCATCATGCCCAAATGGCAGGTGAGCCAGCGAGTGACAGATTTCCGGTAGGTGGCCTTTTATGCTGCCATCCTGGGCTTGGGAGATTAAGGCAGAGTACACTGCTAAACAGTTCAGTAAACCAGTATATAGCAATGGTTATTTACTCTCTTTTGTAATATTTTGCATGTGCCAAGTAAGGTAATATGATAAATAGCACATTTCAACATATTTGATACATTTTGTCTTTGATCACTTGCTTATGACTCTAGAATACAAACAAATAAAAAACATTTCTCATGTTTTACATTTTCACTGCAAAACCTATTTAGGGAACTGAATATTTTGAATTCCTTGCAGGTTCTTCTGTTATTCAGCCGTTTTAATATACACTCTTTTCGGACCTTTCAGATTCAGCTGATGACCAATAGCTAGAGTTGAGCGGACACCTGGATGTTCGGGTTCAGCAGGATCGGCCGAACTTAGAAAAAATGTCCGGGTCCGTGCTCGAACTTGACCTCGAACTTGACCCCGAAACCGAACCTTATTGTAGTCAATGGGGACACAAACTTTTGGCCACTAAAATGCCTCTAAAAAAGTCCTGGAAAGGGCTAGAGGGATGCAAAATGAAGTAAAATGTGGGTAAGAGTGTCCCCATTCATACGAATAGGTCAATTGACCTATTCGTATGAACGGGGACTCTATTTCGGTTTATAGAAAGCCAATAGCACAACATGTAATCCATAAACCGAAAGTCTATAAACCGAAAGACATTCGGTTTATAGACTTTCGGTTTATGGAATACATGTAATGCTATTGCTATTCTAGACCGAAATAGAGTCCATATTCTTATGAATGGGGACTCTATTTCGGTTTATAGAAAGCCCATAGCATTACATACAATGTAATCGCCGAACCCCGAACTCCAACCCGAACATACAGTGAAATGTCAGTGTTCGGGTCCGGGGTCCAAAAACCGTAATGTTCGGTACGAACCCAAATAGTGAGGTTCGGGTTCGCTCAACACTACCTATAGCATAAAAATGAAGCGAATGTACACAGCCAAATGCCCACTAACAGAAATGAATGAATGACAGGTAAACACAATAATTGTTCTGTTCCTGATTCAGTATTCAATGAATAAACCTGGAAAAATACTATTATTATTACATCATGAGTTTAACAGTTTCCTTCTCTCTTCCCCCCACCACACATGCTTTCAAATGACCTTTCATATAATAAAGATTAGCAACACTACATCATTTTTTGTTCAATGAACGGTGTTGTGTTTCTAATCCTTGTAAACATATGTTTGTTTTTTTTCTCTCCTGTTTGTGTACATCTGGTGTCCTTTCTATATCACTGCAAAATCTGTTGCTTTGTCAACTTTTACATGAGCTGAAACATTGCCAATTGAAGGATAAACAAGACAAGTTATTTTTTATTTTTTTTTATTTACATCAAACACATTTTTTTTTTAGCACATGCAACAGATCTGACACATTATTAACCAGATACACAAAAAGAACATCCATATTTCAGAAACATTATATTTTCTGTTGCCTGAAAAATAGTTGGCTTTTTAAGGTTTATCTATTTGTATATTCATGTGTCACTGTATACCTGTTCTTTTAAATCACACTAGAAATTCTTAACATCCATACACACCACAGGGTACTTAAAATCCCAGATACTGCACCCTCAAGCTTGCCAAATTGTTCAAATATTCTTTGGATTTTTTTCTATTTCTATTTCAGAGAACGTTACTTTATTTTGCAAACCAAAAACCCTCTCCCAATGCACGACTTGATGAATGCAGATGTAAATGTGCACTTATATAATTGGATAAGGTCCCACGATAAAAGAGATAAACGGCTCACAGTTTGCCAAGTTATTTTCCAAGGCATGCAGTGATGTGTGTGGAGAAAGTTAATGAAGGGGAGACACACTGCACTTAAAATACTTAAGGTCTAGACTGCCGGGGAAGGAATTGAGACATCCCCTGTGCTTGTGAGGAGTGATTATTGGTGTTTAGTAGAATCATCCCTGTCTGAAGATGCAAGTCAACTTTTAATAGTGAATCCTTTTCTCTTGCAGTGTATTGATGGCAATATTATTCATGATGGACCAATATTTTCCAGCAACAATGGGCAAATGGAAATAAATCATGCACATGATCCATGAACTCATTTGGCAATATTAGCGGGATTGAGATCCCTCTAATATTCCAAGATCTCCTGAAGTTTCTGCTTTAATTTGGAAATTAAAGTGAGATTCAGTGCCCCGATAGCTCCGTTGGAGCACCACATTATGTAAGGAATCGTGTTATCCTTGCACAGCGTATTTGGTGATATAACAAGTTTGCAAGAATTCTTAGCAAGTCTAAAAAAAAAAAATATAGATATATAATTACATGAGAAGTAATATTGGATGATAATTTAAGAAACATTGTTAAATCGGATGCCCATTTTGTCTTATTTGTAAACAAGATTTTCGTTGATACTTATAATTATCTGATATGTCCACCACAGTCCTCGATCGATCATCTTCCGCTTATAGAAATAGTACAATCCAAAACTAAAATAAAAAAAACAATAAAAGTCCCAACACATAAAAAAGAAACAACACTATACTGAGACTGCAGGGAACGTGCAAATATTGGCGGAAGCAAAAGCCCGAATATAAACCATTAAAAGGGAAGACTCCACAGTGATACAACATAACTTTTATCATTATATACTGAGCCAGAGAGTGATGAAGATACAGCATAACACCCATTGTTATGTACCGAGCCAGAGAGTGATGAAGATACAGCATAACACCCATTGTTATGTACCGAGCTAGACACTGGAGGTGGTACAGCATAACTCTCATCAATATATAATAAGCCATACACTAACTGTGGTATAGTATATTTTCGTAGCAGCCACAGGTTCCATCTAAAGAGTAGTCTGGGGCAGGGGATATGATGTCACATCCCCAGCTCCCTTTCCATTGGCTAAGCACAATAAGTCAGTATGAAGGGATTGGGGAGGTGACATCATATACTCTTCCCCCTAGGTATCCCCCTATGATTTAACTGCATTCCTACTTTTGGGCCACTGTGTATATGTATATGTGTGTGTGTGTGTGTGTATATATATATAAATTAAGTACATTTAATACACACTATTTTTATAAAACACCTGCAATGTTTTCAGTGCATAAATGACTCCATCAGCCTACTGGGTCTCTAAATGAGATATAGATGCTCCATGTTGTAATGTTCTGAGATCAGTGTTGCTGCTAGGAGCTGTGTGGCACTTACATAAATAATGGATTTATTAAAATAGGTTCCCTACTTTGTATGGCACCAAGTTGCTACTAAATTTATTGAGGCATCATCAGAGGCCTTGTCATACTTTGCTCTCTCTGTAATTTAAAAAAAAATTCAACTACAATGTTATAGGACAAATCCATAAATGGTTGGCTTTACTTGCCACCTAGCGATGTACATCTTTCCATATAGGAATTTTCCAAAAGTCTTCTGACTGGAATGGGACAGATAAATATCAACAGGTAAATAGGGGATAAGAGTATCAGTGAAGACAAAAAATATTAAATAAAGAGCAATGATCTTGTCAGGAACTGACTGTATCTGGCCTTGAACCCTGACTTTGATGTTCCAAGATCTCTTCTTTACCAGTTCGCCAGCCTGTTAATCACAAGTTGTACTCTATTCTGGTAACCATGAATCTACAAGTCTTGTTATCATTGTCAGCTCTCCTGAGCTGTGCCTGGGCGTGTGCCGACTCTCTGCCTATAAAACCACTTCCTGTCACTATACCTTTTGCCAGATTACTGTGGTTCCTATCTGCATTATAATCAAACCTGCTACTGATCTCTATTTACCTGCTTCTGATTTTGTACTACTCTCCCTTCTCCTACCCACTGACCTTGGCTTGCCTGACTTCGCTTCTACCTTTTTGCTCCTGCCTCTCAGCTCTGCTAAAGACCAGATTGTCACTCAAAGCTCAGGGTCTCAACCACCTGGGTAACGAGTGGCTGCTTCCGGCAGAAGACTTTCCTGATCTGGCTGCTGGACTCCAAATCCTGCTAAATAATTGTATCATTACAGATCTGGGAAGACAATGTATACCAACCCCATACAATTATATAATTATCAGTGGCGTATCTTGGTTTTGTGCTGCCCTAGGTAGACCTCATACCCACATTGCACACCTACAAAATATGCCCCATCACCCATGTTGCACACCCAGGACATGCCCCATCACCCCATTACATACCCCCATCACATCTCTCCATTACATACCTCATTGCATGCACCCATCACCCCATTACATCTCCCATTTCATGCCCCCATCACCTCCATTACATGCCTTCATCACCCCCATTACATACCTCTATCACCCCGCTCACATGCCCCCCTCACCCCAGGACTGACACTGGTCCCTGGTGGCAAGTGGCAGGCAGCATGTTGAGTGCAGATAGATCACATGACCCGGCACTTGTCTGACGTCAGGGTGCCGGGTCACATGACCTGTCAGCACTTCCCTGTCATATCGCACGGGGAGCCAGACAGGCAGCACAGAGATTTCTCTGTACTGTCTGTTCGACTCCCCATGCTGCCTGCGTGCAGGCAGAGTGGTGGTGAGGGGAGATCTTCCAGCATCTGCCAGCAAACAAGTTTTTTTTTTCTTAAAGGGCATTTTTCTTTTTGATATATATATTTTTAATTTTGTGCCTCCCCCTAGGGGTATACAAGGCAAGTGGTGCCCTAGGCACTTGCCTTGTTTGCCTTGCGCTAAATACAGCGTTGATCATTATACCAGCCCTTATATATTATACCAGCCATTATATAGAATTGCACCATTATTTTATTGTTTAGAGTAGGAAAAACCGCACATTTTAAAAAAGAATACTATTTATAGATAAGAGACATATGAAATAATAATATAAGGAATTATATGTAAAGAGCAGATTCTGGTGCAAAGTGGAAAAAATGCCCAGGGCATGTGACCTACCTGGAAATTTCTGTGTAAAACTTATTAGTCTAAACAGACAAATGCCTCAGAATCTAATCTGCAACCTAGACATACATGCAACAACCAGTTTAGCCACAGGCTGACATCAATACTTTTTTTAATTATTCAAAGTAATCTTTATTCAATTTTTTCCTTTTATCAAATATACAAAAAAAAGAAAAAAGGAGAAAATACCAATACAATACAAAAAACACATACATAAATACAAGGTACATGACAAGAACAGAAAATATCATAAAAGACAGGAATTGAAAAAACATTCTTCATGTAGTTCGTCCCCTTCCCTCCCCCGATCGCAGATCAAAATCCTTTGAAAAGAGAAACCACTTAACCCCCCACAATAGGGTAGGATCCGGATGGACCCAGGAAAGCTGGCCAACAATGAAGACGAAGGGAGGGAAAAAAGTAAAAAAAAAAAACAAAAAACGGGGGTAGGTAGATTCTTAATAGAGGGGAGAGGAAGAACTAGATTGGGGTCCTCAAAAGGGACTCAAATGTATTGTGTCTATTATGTCTTGAGAGGGTATTATGTCATAGAACCTTCACTCACACACACACATTACAGTAACCAAACAATTCCTGGCGGGGGCGTCCCCGTCCCCACGGGGCACGCCCCGAGAGAGCCCCAGCTGACAAACAGTATTATAGTAAAATTAACTAACTCCCAGTTCCAAAATTCTATTTAACTGAGTTCCAAATGTCCCCTGCTTCTCCTAGACCAGTGGAGGGGATCCCGGAGGGGCAGAACCCAGACTCCAAGACAAGTTGGAGATCCGTCTGTCTCTGGATCGTGTCCCAGGCCGGGATCTCCTGTCTCCTCCAGAGACGTGCCAAAGATAACTTTGTTGCTATGAGAATATTTATAAAGAGAATCGATCCGGGAGAATGAGTTGGCCCCAGGAAGGTCTGAGGTGTAAAGGGCGAGGAGTTCTGCAGAATGAAACCTAAAATAGTTTCTAACTTTTTTCTTAATGGGGTTAGGACAGCACAAGACCACCATGTGTGGAGATGGGTGCCCTCTTCTCTTTCACATCTCCAGCATGAACTTCATGCATTAGAAGATATTTTATTGAGGCGTGATGGCATCATATACCAGCGATAAAGAATCTTATAAAATAGTTCTTGAAGATTAACTCCATGTAACGCTCTTCTAGTAATACTTAGATGTTATTTTTTTTATATTATTATTATTAATTTATTTTTTAAGGTCATGAAATTCTAGAAGCAGTAGAATAGAATGGTGTTGGTGCCCATCTGATGTCAAGTAGACATAGTCAACCCATCACATGTGTAATACTTCATACAAGCTTTGTATCGGTGTGTTGTAGGTAGGTGGGAGCAAGCCAGAAGCAGTAAACCGATCTCTTGGCAGTATGACTGGTTTGATTTCTAGAAATCCTATTGCATTTTTGGAGTCAAGAAGGATTTTTTGCCTTCTTTTGGATCTAGGGGGATGTTTTTGAAAGGTTGAACCTAAAGAACTTGTGTCTTGTTTTAGCGTAAATTACTATGTTTTTTTTTTTATATTATTCCCTAAAGTATTAATGTAAGCATGATGGTTACTACTATGATCTATTAGGTATATGATTTGGAGGTAATGTAACAAAATCAGATACATGATAATGATGTATCAGCTAAATGATAAAGACAGACGAGGCTCCATCAAGCAAAAGCACTCCAGCTTCCCGATCCTATAGTTCTAATAACTGAACCAGCAAAGGAATCAATTGTACTCCGATTAAATACAGTCGTTACTGCCATTTTGTTTGGCAATCTGTTCCTCATGACAATAGCATCTTCTAGATTTATGTAACCACTCCCAAGCTGTCTGTGAGGGTAATAATGAAGATATTTCAAGGTAACAGTTGTAATATTACCACATCCCCTTCTCTAACCAACAACAAGAGGATAAGATTGAGTTGTGACCCTCTTCACATAAGGTCACTGTGATTTCTTCAACACAAAGTGATTTGATTTTTAGTTCCTTTATTGAAGTGAAGTGGCTTTTTAGAACTACTTCTCTTAACTTCTTTTAATCATTAATAGTTTTTTTTTTTAAAGTTCTTTCACTCTTTTTATTATTGTCCCCTAAAAAAACTTTGGTCTGCAATAAAACGGCAATACTTTGATCTCTCGAACCATCTTTGTGAGCTTTTTTTTTTCTTTCTGCAGCTGAAATCGAGGTTTAAAACGATGTGCACTTTTATTGTTGGCACTTGCCGAGCTCCGGAGACAGAAAAGACTGATTTATTAGCTTGTCAAGGGAAGCATTGTTGAAGGAGGCAATCAAAAAGCATTTACCTAGCTAAACTAAAATTACTGCCTTTTCAGTGGCTAATTTGTATAACTCCCATGGAGGAACTCGGAAAGTGTTTGATGAGGCATAAAATGATGATTAATGAATTTATTGCCTTCCTTCTCATCAAACACAGAGTGGTATATCTTTTTTTTTTTTTTCTCTCCCCCCTTTACCTCTGCTGGGCCTTGTGCCCTGCTTCCCCTAATGGTGTACAACAAATTCCAAATCATCACATTTTCATCTCTATTTTAATCCACATGACCTGATACATAGCTCTCTTTTTTGCTGGCAATGTCAGGACCGGGCCAAGCCAAGTTTCGTCCGATAAAATGGATAATAATGTGAGACAAAATTCAGATATACCTCTGAAAATAAACTACACTTCATCCAAGAATGATCAACACTAAACACATTATTTATATAAATATATAGAAATGTGCATGCATTAAAACGTCTAAACAAGACAACAGTACAAATCTAAAAAAAAAAAAAAAAAAACAGGAAAAAACATAGATCCATTGAGTCTTGCAAATATGTTCTCAAACTTGTCAGTACCTCAAGAAACTGACGCATTCTAAGCTTAATTTAAAAAAAATAAAAAAAAGTTACAAAGTTATAGTTTGTTACACTTTATACACTTTATACTAAGCTAAAGCAACATTCAGTTACCAAGGATCCAGGAAAAAAAAACACTTCTTAGACGAGCAGAGAGTTCCTGTAAATACTCTAATGAAAATACCCTGGGTTATACTTTTTTTTTAAATATATGTTTTGGTGGAGACACAAAAGGGGGTATCAGTGTGCTAGCAAAAAAACTTAGATATCTATCTGCAGATGGTGTTTCCTCTGAGAGGTAGTTCTGATAATTCTTGTTTGTAAACTGCATATGAAACAAACAAATGACACAAATAGGGCAATATATATATGATCAAAGGCACAGTGAGCAAAACCCATGAACAAAAACCCATTATGGTGAAAAGTAATAGCTGCTCTGCATCTCAAACACGGGGATAATTTAGGTTGTAATTATTGTTGAGCGAACCCGAACCGCACTGTTCGGGTTCGTACCGAACTTTATGGTTTTTGGACCCCGGACCCGAACACGGACATTTCATTGTATGTTCGGGTTGGAGTTCGGCGATTACATTGTATGTAATGCTATTGGCCTTCTATAAACCGAAAAAGAGTCCCCATTCATAAGAAATTCTTATGAATGGGGACTCTATTTTGGTTTATAGAAAGCCAATAGTATTCCATGTATTCCATAAGCCGAAAGTCTATAAACCGAACGTCATTCGCTTTATAGACTTTCGGTTTATAGAATAGCAATTGCATTACATGTATCCTATAAACTGAAAGTCTATAAACCGAATGTCGTTCGGTTTATAGACTTTTGGCTTATGGAATACATTTAATACTATTGGCTATTCTATAAACCGAAATAGTGTCCCCATTCATAAGAAATTCTTATGAATGGGGACTCTAGTTCCTTTTTTCCCCAAATTGTGTCTCCAAAATGTGAGTGTGCATTAGAAATTAGATTCGCGTATGTTTTATGTTGCAACTTAAACCAAAAAAACTGAATTTTGCTATTGACAAAAAGGAAAGCACAACGCAATAAATACAAACTGTGCATGCGTACTACCCTCTCTTACTTTTAGAAATTCCATCGTATTGTTGTATAGCAATGTCATTCATAATAAAACAATGGTAAATTGGTAGCATAAAATAATTATTATAAAAAAAAAAAAATTCTTGTACAAATGCGCATTACATTCGCCGGCAAAATGTTTTTTGCCTTCAAGGTGTCAAAATTTGAAGTGCGCATAAGATTCGATGGCGCATTAGACTCGTGTACATACGGTACTATTAACCATTTTAAGAAACAAATCCACTAGATAGGAGGTGAGAGTAGGTTCTCACCCTATTGAGAGTGTGCCTTGACGTGGCGGGTAAGCTTAATTATGCTTTGGCCAATTCATAGAACCAAAACCTCTCATTTATATTATATTTATTTGTATGTTGCCAACTTTATTAGGGCGAGAAGCGCAGACAGTTTTTTGTTTTTTTTGTATACATCGTATAGCCAATCACACTGTATTTGCAGCATGCTCACACCTCTTTGGTAAGCATCATTTTATACACTTATATTATTTGAGCCTGTTACAAGCTTAGCGCACCAACATTTTTCTTTTCCCTAATCCATATATTTGCTTGTGGGTGTAGTGACAACTACATTGTCCACTAATTGCCTGAGGTCCCCTTTTTCTATTGCTATTTATTCCTAGCACCTTTTGTTAATTCCTGTCCCCACACTGCCTCAATTCTACCTTGGATCCAGGCTCTATTATGTAAGTTTAAGAACAGGAATGTTTCACATTTCAGGTATAGTCAGGTATTTCTTAGTAAGGTATTTCTTAGTACCCTGTCCATGAAAGAGCAAATGTTTACATAGCATATATGTACTAAACCAGAATGATAAGAACAAAAGAAGAGAACTGAAAAAGAGCTATAAAATGCCAGTATCAAAACTAGAGTTCTAAGTAAGGGCAGAATACAGTGGAATACAATGCAAACGATCGTATTTAGAAATGGTCTCACTAGGTGATAATTTACTAAAAGAGAGAAAATCATATTTGTAAACATTTCCCTTCTTATCAATTGACCAGCCTTTTTCCCATTTCTTTACAACAACATTTTAAACTACCTCTCACCCTTCTACTCTTCAACGCCTCTTTTAATCTGTCAAAAATACAATCCCCACATTTGATTTTGGGTGTAATACACGCCACATTTATGGGATCATATGTGTTTTTATATAATCTACAACATTTCCCTTTTTAATTACATTTTTTTTAAGAGATGGGAGGGTTCATGTTCGGGGTCTAAATGGGGAGAACAAAAGATCTGTATGTCTACCATAGATCTGTATATCAGTGGCCAACTGCAGTCCTGCATTGGGCCTAGTAACAGAGACCACCAGACTATCCTAGGACAAGAGGATTATATGTACCTGGCGAAAAATAAAACATTACTTTCACACGAAAAGTAATTAAGTCTTCTTATGTCACCCGTAGTAGAGATGTCCTAACCTTTTCCACCTCTGCCTCTGTCTGTGGTGTGGAAGAAATAAACAATTTAGAGAAACATTTGTGCACTATATCTTCATTTTTTTTTTTGAGAAAGATGCTCTACAAGTAAGCCAACAACATGATTTGTACTTGAAACTAACTGCTAGGTCAGGAAACAGAAAAAGAAGCACTATCATTTCCATTTAGGATGTTTAAGTGCTCTGTGCACTACATAAACTGAAACTGGTAAACCTGTAGACACCAGTTGAATTTGCAAACTCTCATCGTGAAAATAATTGAAAAGATAATGATGATCACTAAATGGTAAACTGTGGTGAATTTGATAAGAAAATTGCAAAACACAGGACTCTATAGGCAGTAGAAAGAGGGAAGTGTTCATGCCATTGTACAGAGCACTGGTGAGACCTCACTTGGAGTATTGTACGCAGTACTGGAGACAGTATCTCCAGAAGGATATTGATACTTTGGAGAGAGTTCATAGAAAGGCTACTAAACTGGTTCATGGGTTGAAGGATAAAACTTACCAGGAAAGGTTAAAGCATCTTAACATGTATAGCTTGGAGGAAAGACGTAACAGGGGGGATATGATAGAAACATTTAAATACATAAAGGGAATCAACACAGTAAAGGAAGACAGGATCTTAAAAAGAAGAAAAATTACCACAACTAGAGGGCATAGTCTTAAATTAGAGGGGCAACGATTTAAAAGTAATATCAGGAAGTATTACTTTACTGAGAGGGTAGTGGATGTATGGAATAGCCTTCCAGCGGAAGTGGTAGAGGTAAACACAGTGAAGGAGTTTAAGCATGCGTGGGATAGACACAAGGCTATCCTAGATATAAGATAGGCAACTGGGGACTAATAACAGTATTTAGAAACCTGGGCAGACTAGATGGACCGAATGGTTCTTATCTGCCGACACATTCTATGTTTCTATAGTTGGAATATTTCTTTTACTTGCCTATGATTTTCAACTCGGCTGATAACGCCTCTTTTCCGATTTGTTAATTCACCATAGTTTTATGATTTAGTGAACGCAAGTTGCTGAGTAGAAAACCCCTAATTTGACTCTCCCTCAATGATTCAACTGGTCTTATTGTAAACTTGCTTGAAGATTTACTGTGTCATTGGAAATGTAATACCATAGAAAATTCAGGAACAGATGCAGTATTTTAGTGAGCAGAATATATACTGTTTATTACATGATATTGCTCTTTGATATGATTATCAGGTTGAGAAATCCCTAGAACAGAAAGATCTTGCATGATCAAACCACGGCAGTGCATTACATACTAAACATAGTGTAGCAGTTATAATATACAGTTCTGATTATTACTGTGAATTCCTGCACTCCTATATGTCTTGAATACATTTAAAAGAACGAAGTGGTTAAGACATCAGTGGCTTTTCTCTGTTATACTCTTCAGAGCCCTCCAGATGTTTGTAGGGTTAATGGTCTGATCAGATTACAAATCGCGTGACATTTGATGGGTTGATAAGATGGATAGAGGGCAGAAACATATTATCTTCATCCCAAACTGTCACTTTCGTTTCAGTCAGAGAATATAAGTCCATTTTTGGAGTGTTTCAGCTTGATTTTAAGTCCTTGAGGCGTGAGTGAATCAAAGCTGTGATTCCCCCCCCCCCCCACCCCTCTTCCTCCCTCTGCTTTCTGCCATCATCTTACAACCACAGCACCGTAAGGTACAGGTTTCAGAGATTAAGAAAGAAGAAAAGCGTCTTGACACAAGCTATACTTATGTCCACCGGCAAATTTCCTAACCCAGAAGTGGGATCTGTGTTTTTGAGTGACATCAAGAGCAGGATTGTAACTAGACAGTGTTAACGTTGGCTAGATGCCCACAACTCGTTAAGATAATTTAGAAACACTAGGAAGCAACAAGCAAGAAATACAATATTTATTAGAAGGGTTAAACTTGATGGAGCTTTTTTTTTCAACCTAAATTACTATTTTACATTGAGATATTTGAATTGGTAGATTTATAACTAGTGTTGAGCGAACCCGAACCGCACTGTTCGGGTTCGTATCGAACATTACGGTTTTTGGACCCCGGACCCGAACACGGACATTCCACTGTATGTTCGGGTTGGAGTTCGGGGTTAGGCGATTACATTGTATGTAATGCTATGGGCTTTCTATAAACTGAAATAGAGTCCCCATTCATAAGATTTTTTTCGGTTTATAGAATAGCAATAGCATTACATGTATTCCATAAACCGAATGTCTATAAACCAAATTAGATCTACTCCTTGCTATCAGTGATTAACACTGAAGGCTGCACTGAACAACACAAACATAAAACCAAGATATCTTTTACAAACAGTAAAATAATTCTAAACAATTTATTTGAAAAAGCAACTTTTACATACAAATCTGTATGTAAATATGTTTTGTCTAGCATGTCTATGGTGGAAAAACAATTTGGTTTGATTTCTTGTCTACTGTTAAATATCTGTGGAATACCACCAATTGTTCATGGGAAGTATGTACTTAGGCATTCCAGTTATAGGTGTGTTTCGACTGGGAGAGGGAGATCACTCTCCGCCCAGCCAAAATTGTATATAGCAGAAATTGTAATATGCCGATAAGAACGTTTGTAATGTCCTTTTTGCATTGTGTTTTTTTAGCTTTTTTGAAAAAAAAAATATTAATACAAAAAAACCCATTTAAAATACTTTTAATATTGCATGATAAAAACAACACTATCTATAGAGAAATATAAAACTAGAATGGTATGTTCACGTAATACTCTTGTACTCAGAAAATATTTCCGATCATATAAAGACCTTATGCTTTTTGCCGTCCGGTAAGTGATTCTTCAGCGGTATTACGGTTTTTGGTGAAAAAATGGTTTTAGAGAAAATGTCTGTGCAGCTAATGCTAATCCACTTTTGTCTCTCTTTATTGCTAGCAGCTGTTGGTGAACTTGTAGTGATAATGAAAGTTCTGTGCGGAGTCACGGTGTATACCATTAATAGTCATGGAGCGGCTCCATTCCCATAAAATTGATGCAGACAGGAAGTCATCCGCAGAAATGGATATGGACCACAGTTCTGTCCCAGGATACACGCCGGAAAAAGCAGAATTTCGCTTGCAGACACCAAAAACACTGTGAAGTTCCTCCGATCAACGGATGATCGCACATAGAAAAAAAAAACGGCATTGGAAAAGAATGGCGGTGTATCATACATGTTTTACCTCCATGACGTTCTCATGTACAGGAAGACCGGGAGGCAAAATGTGTCTGACACCTTCCCATTCAGCTCCATCCATCCTCTTGTCCCCCATTCCCTCTGGATGCCCATGTGCATAAGCAGAATTCAGCAAGAGTCAAATATATTTTTGATGACCTAGGAAGGAAGAAGGTAAAACTTGTCACATGCCTTTTAAAGGAAAATGAGAGCATTTGGCACAATAATGCCATTGTGTCTACCAATTTAATGTGTCTGTACAAAAAGGACTTGCCCAAAACAAAAGAGTCTTTTCCAGATATATATCAAGTAAGATACATTTCTAAAACTAAACTGAAAAGGAAAAAAAGAACCCAAACAGCTGGAAGGCACACCCCAGGCATCATACTAATTTTGATGCATCTGCACATTGTGCAAGTTTTATACTTGCAGTGCATCTTGAGGATTCACTTTCAACATTTCTTGCCCAGCCCTCCCTCCCTCCCTCCCGCCTTTGTTTACATTGCTAGACGATCAGTTAGGTTTGCCAGGTATCCAGATTTGACCTGGATTATCTGTCCAGTAAAAGAAATGAAGGGAATAATGGACATTTGCGTTGCTTTCTAAGGGAGGGTGCTGTAATGTTTTTACGGTGTCCAGTATTTTAGGGAAATACAGTTTTTTTGGAAAGACCATTTGGCAACCCTAGGATCAGTGCAGTTATCTTGCACTGTGAAAGTGCAAGGATGGTTTGATTCGCAATCTGGTAATTGGAGATGGAGACATGACCCACATTTTGAAACCTTTTCCTCTTAAAATTGAATGTGCTCAAAGGAAAAGCAGTTAATCAAGGATTTCACTAGAAAACCATGTATAAGTCAACTGAAATACCAGTTAAGAACGAAGAAAGGGACTAGGAAGTTTTGTGAGGGTTCAGCTAAAAGGACTTCAGTTTAGAAATAGTAGTATTTTTACTTAATTTTGATCCATCTTCTATGGCTTTAAGGCTGGAGCTTCACAACAGGAGGGAAAAGGCAAAGAGTAGTCAAAAACGGTCCAGAGGGTCGAGGCAGGCTCAAAGGATCAAAGGCGGTCAGGTAAATCCAAGTTGGGGAACAGAGATACAGGAGGTCAAGTACAAGCCAAAGTTCGGTACACAGGAATTCAGAATAAACAGCAATCTCAGCAACAATGAAGGAATGGAACTGATAACAGGCACCACAGCTCAACAAGTAAGCATATACTAGAGGGCTTGCAGGGGTTTTTATAGTGTCATCCATCAAGGAACCCCTCCCCTGTGCACCTGGGATCCACCCCCATCACATACAAAGTATAGTGTGGTAAAGATTCCAACCCCCCCTCCATCCGCTAGGAGACCACGCCCCCTGAGTTGCACATGGATCTTCGCGTTACCCGCGATCAGATTCCCTGTTACCCGAGACCAGGGATGCGGCCTACCTCGCTGCCACGCAACAGCTAGATGGCGGCGCCCAGGAGTGGAACTTGCACGCGGTGATGGAGACCGTCTGGGCAAGGAAAGTGGGGAACCTGATGCCTGACAATGGCTCTCTCAGTATACAAGTTCTCTGTTTGACGCACAACTGTTTTTATAATGTTTTTGTATTGTATGATGAGTTGTGTGTTTTGTTATCTTTGACGATATGCAAATAATCTCTAAGATAAATGTGTAAGATGTCTTTGTCTTTTTTACGAATAAAGAAATGTATAATAAAAAAGAAAAAATAATTAATAAATGTTTAGAAGGAAATCAGTTATTTAATAAAGGTTGTACCTATGGAAACCTTTATTTGAGTAATTAGATGGTTTTCTGCATGGGAGCATATACAAGTTTTATGTGACCAGCAAAACACTGCTGATCTGGAATTCCTAGTTGTACACCTGTAGGATGTGTGCTTTGTAAGACTTGCAATATATGTACCGTATTTGCTCGATTATAAGACGACCCTGATTATAAGACGACCCCCCAAACTTTGGATATTCCTTTAGGAAAAAAACTAAAAGCCTGAATATAAGACTAACCTATAGGAAAAAAGTTCAACTTGTATATATTCACATGTAAATAGCTTTTTTAATAAAAAATTATGATATAAAAGAATGCATTTCTTGTTTTTATTTCCTTTCATGTGCCAATGCTGCCTTTCTCTTTCCCTTGCCCCCAGCTTTCTCTCTCTCCCCCCCTTGTCTCCCCCCCCTTGTTTCTCTCTTCCCCACCCTCCATCCCCTTGTTTCTGTCTCTTCCCCCCCATCCCTCCCCTTGTCTCTTCCCACCATCCCTCCCCTTGTCTCTGTTCCCCCTCCCTCCCCTTGTTGCTCTGGTTCCGCCCTCCATCGTTGCTCTGGTCCCCCCTCACTCCCTCCCCTTGTTGCTCTTGTCCCCCCTCCCTCCCTCCCCTTGTTGCTCTAGTCCCCCCCTCCCCTTGTTGCTCTGGTTCCCCCCTCTCTCCACCCCCCTCCCTCCCCCTCACCTGTTTCATAATCCCTCTTGGCTAGTGGGGGCAGCCGGGGGATGTCTGCACGATACGTGCAGACATCCTCCATGCTGCCCGCACGATACGTGCAGACATCCTCCATGCTGCCCGACACATCCGTCTATTATGACGGACAGCTGGTCCGTCATAATAGACGGAGGTGTCGGGCAGCATGAAGGAAGTACCCGGCTTCTTCATAGAAGCCCCGGCGGTTGTGCTGGGAGGCAGCAGGGGAGTCTGCGCTCATCGCGCAGACATCCCCTGCTGTTAGAGAGGGGGATCCAGGTCCCCTGCAGCTCTGCTGATTACCTGGATCCATGTTTTATAATCTGACCTCGATTTGAGGTCAGATTATAAGACGACCTCGATTATAAGACGAGGGGGATTTTTCAGAAATGTTTTTCTGAAAAAACCTTGTCTTATAATCGAGCAAATACGGTATATGCAAACACCACAAGTATTCTTATCATATGGGAGGCTTAGCTTTGATACACTTAAAACGTTTGCTATTTCTACTCCAGGATGCCAGCCTAATGCTGTACAGTGGGAGGGTCAGTAGAGGCTGCAAATATCAGATGTGTGAGTAAATTGAACATATTTAGAACACAGACCTTAATTATTTAACTTTAGTATACATAAAAAGGAGGTCATTATCAAGTTATGGGGCTATTCACTAAAGGTGAGTTGAAGTGAATAGCAGGGGAGTTGAAGTGAATAGCAGGGGAGTTTCCAATGAGATTAATTTTTCATCTCACCAATACAGCTATACTATGTGCAGAAAAAAACCTGATGATTTCACTTAGCACGGGAACTAACCAGGTTTGTCCCTACTCAATGTATAGGAAAATTGGTGAGATAAAATGTTCATCTCACCTCAGCTCACCTGCTATTCACTTCAACTCACCTGCTATTCACTTCAACTCACCTGCTACTCACTTCAACTCACCTGCTTCTCACTTCAACTCACCTGATACTCACTTCAACTCACCTGCTTCTCACTTCAACTCACCGCTTCTCACCTCAACTCACCTGCTACTCACCTCAACTCTTTATTTGCAGTACATTTGTCAGCTCACCACAGTTCACTTTCAGACACCACATTCCCACTGACAACTTGCATCCCCCCCTTTCCCGCGCCCCCCGTAGAAGCCAGGGACATGCACATTTTCAGACCAAAAGTTTTCAAGTACAGTATTTCAAAATGAATAATTCATTTGTTTCAAATAGATGCATATTTATTTTTAGTGATAGGTCCAATATGCATTTATTCATTTTTTTCAGACTACAGTAATATTATTACCTGCAAGGTAGTGGTCTGTCCTTTAAAGTAATTTTCCTGCTAAGTAGTAACCTGACATGAATCTTTAACCTTTTATCATATATGGCATGTTAAACTGTTTGCGATTAGTGCATTGGATTTTACACCTTAGGTGACAATCAGTTATTAAGAGTGTATTGAGTATTTACTCAATCAACTGTTTCAAGTGTCAGCCATGTCATACATTTCACAACCTAATTGCAAGGAATTCTAAACCCCCACCCAGACCAAATCTTTTCAGTCCTTCCCCACATTTTACTAAATCCCACCAGGTGCAGTAAAGCTAAGTCATGGATCAAGGAGCAAGTTGGTTCAAGCTGAATCGCTACTCTGAACAGTAATGACGAACTGTTGGAAATACACATAGATGTAGCCTAGTAATTGTGTCATACATATAGACATAACAAGGATGAAATTAATAGATTTCATAGGAAACAGAGTGACAAACAAGACTGCTGAACCTATGGTTGCCACCTCAGCCATTTTGCGCTACTGGATGAATGGTCAAATAAAGCAATAGACTATGGACTTTCTTTGGCATGTTCCCACAGAAACACTCCAAGATATTTATTTATAGTACTAAGTACTTGTGTTTCTCTGGGTTCATGCCAAAGAAAGTTCATAGCTTATTGCTGTTGTTCCTGTCCCATAACAATCTTTTAAATTATTCCCATTATTTCTGGTGTTACTTGTTTATCATCATATGGTCAATTGCAGTGTACCATTTGCATAATTATAATTCTACCCAAACCCTTTAGTGAGATTTGAATTAAAAGGATGATTTACAATAAAACATGTAGTATAACAGTTATCAAGATGTATGAAGCTATACACAATGCATTGTATTGGATGGTGACAGTTTGGGGCATAATTGCATTAATGTGAGCAATTAACCGTAAGTGCATATGATTTGAGAGTACGGCCTACATTCCTCGGAATGATTACACTGATCAATACGTATGATTTGTAAGTTGCTTGGTATTGATCTAATGGCAACATGTCTGACCTTTCCTCAGGGAACTAATTTGCTAAATTATGACACTGCATAGTAACGCTCTCAACAAAAAAAACCAAAACATTTCAGTAGTCTACATGTCCATCGATAAAGTACACCAACCCAAACAGTCTCCTGCAAGGAGAAGATAGATTTAAACCAATCTACTGGTGCTGAGAACAATAAGTCATAACTGCTTTAATGAATATGGAACTTTGGTCTAGAATAATGATATAAAAGGCAAAAAAGAGTTCTTTTCGCGTCCTTTACTCGGCCCTTCGTCAAGGCACACCCCCTGGGCATGCAAGCATGTCTTTTGAACGCTTCATAGCAATCAGATGTTAACAATCCTCATGTGTTAATAAACACTAGTTCGCTGCACCTAGAGGGATACCAGCCATGAAGGCCAAATCTTACGTCTGTGGTTGCTGGAGACCTGCCAGGCCATTTGGATCTGGACTGCCCTATTTGGGTGGGACCAGTCTGATTTGCTAATGGAGAGGTTTCCTCTGTAATGGTGCAAGCAAGAAAAACACGGTGATTCCTCTCTCGAGTAGGTTACAACCTATCTGGCTGGCTATTTCAGCTTCTGCACGTTCTCACTGAGAGGGATCCCACATCTTCGTTTTTGTCCCCATGTGTTAATAAACATAAACCCATTACCAATGTGAACAAATAAACAATATTAAATAAAGAATAAACAGTTACAGATTATGGTGTATACTTAATGTATGTAATAGTTATATATATATATGCATACATATCAATGCAAGGAGAAGGAAATAATAAAACCAAAAAGTTATCAACAGCTATGCTCTGACATCACATGCACCGATGCACACAGTTAGTGTTAGTTATAAACCTGTGCAAAAACTGAAGTTTATAAACGACACAAACAACATATAAATTATTACACAATGAAACAATTAGATAGAGACTCTATCAGTATTAGTAAACTAAATGAGCTCATATGTTAGCTAGTAGGGCGATAAATGAAGAACTCATTGAAAAATCATCATTCATAAACAGCCAAACCAAACAAGCCAGAGGGGAAAAGGGCACTAAGTGCACCATAGATGTATAAGCCAGACAAAGTCCACTCTACGTACGGTCAGGGCAGAATAGATAGACGCAGCATAAAATAAGCAGGTAGAGTAGTGAAGCAGTAAGCTGGGACCTTAACGCACAAATCATAGGACAGTCGAGAGGTTGATCAGGATAGTCCCTGTTTTACGGAGAGGAGAGAAGTGGAAGTGATTTACATTCTAAGAGTATAATTTGTCTTATATTGTATACTATATATACAGGATAGAACATATACATTGATGTGATCATTCAGCCAGGTAACTCCAGAACTCCTCTTTGTCCAAGCCAGTGGAACCAAGTATTTGTGTATCCCGAGAGGAACATGACATTTCCTGACCTCTTCTACTTCATCGAGAGTCCCAAAAGAACGGGGGGGGGGGGGGGTGGGGGGGGGGTGGTAGATTTCCATGGAAGAGGAAGCAGGAATTTGCCAGCATTACGTAAAAGTTTAGTTTAGATTTGTTTTGTAGTGTGAGACTGATGTTGTGTTGTGGAACAGTAGATGGCTTTCTGCGGTGAGCAATGGTAGTCAGGAAGTCGGGCCCTGGTTTGCATCCCATGCGTTCTCCCAAAAGTCCCACGAGATGTGTAAGATGTCCATTGGTCTCTGACGCATAGTCAGCACATATCCGAGATCTCCAAATCGATCCTGTGTAGAAGTGTTGGTATTTTATACCAGTAAGTAAGAAATTTATAGCGTTTTGCTGAGACTAAACTGTTTTCCCAGCTTGCCTTCCCATTTCCCGACAAATTTGGGTACTTTTTAAAAAAGGGATACCTTTTTTAAATGTATATTTAAACTAAATTATTATAAAAATGTATATATTTATTACAATGTGAATATTTCCTTTCTAATGGTATATCATTTACATTAAAATTTAAGTTCTTCAGCTTCTGCTGATCTTCCTACTCAATTCTTCATCATTTGGCTGGTTGGTGCCTGGGAGGAAAAGATGAATCAAACAAAGTGGCCCAAATTATAACTATTCTTGCAGTGTGTGCATAAAAACATTGCCCAGTAGCCCTCACAGAGCATGCATCTGCAGGTTTATTCCATCCAAGTATTTAGCTAGAATTGCCAGATAGGGCAGGTAGTTTTTTTTTTTTTTTTTCTCTATGCAACTTTTAAATGCTCCCCTACAGAGCAAAATGGAAATTTTAATTAATCATGGAGGGAATCCCATAGGAACTACCGAGATCAATTAATTGATTTTCCTCTGCACACATATGAATTATATATTCTGCAGGGCAGTAAGTAAAAAGTCTATGTGTCCTTCACAAAATGGCTGATCTTTATTAACAGCTGTATGCTTGGAATGCTGCAGATACTGACAGTGGGTGGAGTTAAGATAACATTGATGATGTTTGTAAATAAATAAAGCAGCAGTAACTAAGGACGCGTGATTGGATAGCTGCTTAGTATACAAGTAACAAACATTTATTTGCTTGGAGAAGCCTCGAAATTAGGTAGGGCCGAAAAATTAAAAAAATTGAATCACTGAGAAGGACCGGTAAATGTGGTGTGGTAGTTTAGTCAATGTTGTTCTGGAAAATAAAATTTTATTGATTGAATAAAGGAACCCTTGTTAATGAGACTCTAAGTTGAACTAGTTAAAGCTGCAAAGGATAATTGTCCTATAGGTGCTCATGGAAAAAACTAATTCTCATTTCTTTGATCCTAAACGGCTTACACTGTTTATTATTTTTAAATGCTTCTTAATTATTTATGGCTATTATATCATTTAAGGAATCATATTAATGTAGTCCCCTTCTATCCTCTCTAACAAATAGTACGTAAATTGTTGGTACTGTATACATAAATGTAAATGCACTGTGATGTCATATATTTATCAAATTTATTTGTTTTATCTATTCCTGCATTGTTACTTACCATATATTTTTTTTTTTAGTTTTTGTAAAGCATTAAGTGCTCCCACCCATCTTGATCATTTTGTGTTTAGATTTAGTCTCCTTTCAGATCTAGCTTGCTCAGCAAATTCCGATAGCTACATGTTCATTAATATATAAAACAAAACAAAAAAAAACAACTCTATTCCTCCTCCTCTTCCTGCGATACCTTAGGTAAAAATGAGATTATCCTTAAAACAGATCTGAGGATTTAGCACTTGTCTGAGATATACAGCCAGAAGGAACAATTACTGATACATTGGCACTGTAATTCACTCTTATGCTTAAAAAAAACAAAAAAAAACAGGAGGGGACTGTGGAATTTTGGCACTGGAATTTAATTCACAAATTGAAAACCTTAAGCTCTAGTGAGGCAGGGAGTAAGGTGAAATATTCTACACTATTAAAAGATGTCATGAAAATGTCAGAGCATGTTAGGGCTCCACAACTTTAAGATAGGATCAGAGATAGATTATGATACTTGATACATTTTTTCCCAATGATGTTGGCTGCCAGACGTCAGGCTCATGTATTAGTGAAAATATTTTATACTTGGTATGAACTTCTCTATTTTGTTTATTATTACCTACTAAGCTTTGAAAGTACATATTTAAATCACAGATGAAAATAGCTAGCTGGAAGAATTCTGCTGCTTGCCTATTTTCCCAACTCTAACCTAATTGGAACTACGTTTTGGAAAACAATTTACCCCTTCGTTATTAGACTGCACGTATTCTATATTGGAATGTTTGGCTGTGTCTTTCTCCTGTTTTAAAATTTCTGTGATGTTTGTGTTTAGCTGCAATATTTTCCTTTGCCGTACCCACAAAAATTATATATATTTTTTATTGCCATAAGAAGGACTTTCTTTAGATACCATTATCTAAACCTTATCATATATTTTACTTAAAAAACTCATAAAATATGACGAGAAAAATGTGGCGTTTATGTCAGTGTACAAAAAGAAAATAAAGCGGACAGAGGTAGAATTCGGCAAAAATCGAAGCAGGAGGTCGGGAGGTATGTGAACGTCTGCATGCCTACATCCAGATAGGGAAAGCCTTTCCATCAGTAGTTTACTGCCTGAAGCCCTAATGTGTTTGGGCTAAGGCCTGAATCTGCTTGTCAGATACAAATACATTTGTTGGCATCATTACAGAAAGGATCAGTAATTTAACATGAAAGCCTGCATTGTTGTAGGGAGGAGGGAACATTTGTTTTTTTCATTTGATTGGATTGTTATGGGTTAAGGTGTTGCTAGGGTCACTACGCAACTCTGTTAACTGCCTTTTCTATACCTCCCAAGTTCTGCCCCCGGCAAATCGGGACACGGGAGGGTGGGGGTGGAGTTTGGTAAGTCAGAGACTCAGCTCTACTGGCACCGCCTCTGAAGCGGAGAGCACTGTGCAAAAGATTGCACAAACCCCACTGTCCCATCAAGATCAACTTCTGTCCCGAAAAGCATGACTGAGCCTTCAAACCAGAACTGACCTGCGCATGTATTCCTCCCTCCCTGATTATATTTCTTATAATGCAAGTTATATGTTATATATCGTTGCAGCAAATTTTTATAACTTGCTGTTTAAAACAGCTTTTCCTGATCATCTAGTCCATCTAGTCTGTCCAGTTTTATAAATACTTTTATTAGTCCTCAGTTCCCTGTCTTATAGACACATTTTCTCTTACTAGAATTGTAATTAGACTGATAAATTAACACAATGTATAGGTCAATGTTTTTACCATTTTTTAATTCTCTCTAATGTTTAATTAAAGGATTGCACCAAGGTTTGATGTTTGTAATGGTTTTAATGTAATTTAATGTCTGGGGATGTTATCAAACTATGAAAAATGTTTAAGTTCAGTCTAGATGAACTTGAAACCACAAGAACCTGGACTTGAAGTGCTCCTGTTATGACACTGATACAGCCAGCCAATGGGATATATACCATTACATTTCTCACCAGTAGAGGGAGCCATTGGTGGGAGAGTGATATGAACATTTGAACATATTTGACATATGTTACCATCAGACATAGATTCAAATAGACAGGCAGTACAAATATATTAATAGATAAATCAGGACAACTGAATAGAAAGGGCTACACACTGATGCATTTAGAACTGAATATTGAGTCAGGTTAGAGAGCAGCCGGGGGGGAGTGGGGCAATTATCCTTGTGCCCCAATGCCACCCTTTTCAGTAACAGGGCTACTGCACATGCCCAGTATTGTTCCAGGTTATGACACCCATTGTCCCCTGTTGCCTGTGGGTTATGTTGGGAGGTGTGTAGATATGTTCAGCAATTCTCCACTGATTACACCAATTTCTGTTGTCCTTGAAGTTGCTTTACTTTTAATGTGTGTGTTTGTTTCACAAATATGTGTTTTTTGGGTTTTTTTACCACAGTATAAGAAGCACAAACTGTAATGGAATCATATTCATTTGCAGTAGTGAATATGTAAATATAAGTGAATTCAGATCCTACCGAAAGGCATGTATAAATTATACATAAATTCAGTAAAAAGTTAAGTAAAAAAAAGTATATTAAAAAGTGACCCACACATACCCCACTAGCTACATGGTTGTGGATTTGCTATAAAAAAATTGTGAAAACTAGACTGGAGACTCAATAGAAACAGTGTAACCTGGGAATAATGTTTTTTTTATTGTTGTTGAAGGTATGTGGGAGTACCAGGCATCGATGACTCATAAACTTCTATCTGGAAGTAGACCAAGGTTTAATAGGCTCCGCCCCCACCGTAACGTGATGACGCGCAATAGATTTCGCTGGTAACCAGCTACCCCAATGATACACGAATTAAGAGATAAAATAAAACTAGACAATACACAAGTTAACTGCATTCCAAATTGAATCATCGTCGTATCCCATTAGCACCATAGTATCTTAAAGAACGATGCACTGGCATACCTCGGTACCCATGATTGGTTCTCTTTATATATTTATACAAGATACTTCTACAATAAAAACCAAGTGTATTTCTTTGCATTACCAGCTTCCCTTTTTTCTCCCCCCCCCCCACCTAAATTGTCTCCCTTTATTGTAAGACGTTAAAAACCTTAATAAACTTTAATTTGAAAAAATAAGATAAATCCAGGAAGGACTGTAAAAAAAAAAAAGGAGCAAGAGCCCTTTGGAAACTCTCCAAAAAACATTACCTTGTTACCTTTATCTTGGTTTTCACAGCCATGCATCCAAATTTGCTGCTGTGCTACAATGCTCCTATTATAATTACTTCCACATTACTTCCTGATGTGTGCCCTTGTGCAAAGATTGAACAAGTGTGATGCTTTTTGACACAAAAAGTGCATACTATTGATCGTCTGTTTACAGACACAATAGAAATTGTTCACAGTCCTTTGCCAGAGCGCGATACATAATTCATTGCAGTGCCGACTATGAGTGGCAGTTAGCCGCATGCGTTTTCCACACAGATATTGATTACCAGGAAAAAACTGAGAAAAGCCCTTCGCTGGGGACCTTGACGACACACAGAGAAGAGCCAGAGAGTGTCAAGAAAAAGGAGAGCTGCTGTTAAGGACAAAGTGTGAGCAGACGTAACACAACTTAGAAAGCTCAAGAACAGAAGCCAGTCTGAGAGCTTTGCTTCTCTCCTTAATCAATACCGTGTCAAACATAATATGCATGCTCTTAAGTAAAATGCTCTAACGTCTTTAAAAGCATTGATTTGAGATAGATCAATGCATTTCCAGGCACATTTTCCCTTTGCAAAAAGAAGGGGGACTAATTGAATTTCACAGCTAAAGAGGAATAGGAAAGGTTTTCGATGGCAGGTTAGGAACAAATGTTTTTTTGTGCAGCAGTTAAGGTTACACACTGGGGGTCAAGGTGTTTTGTTTGTGAAAAAAATTAAAGTATATTGAATGGCTGACACGTAGAGCCTAACACATTATTTCATTTTGTGCATGCTATTAATATAAATATCATACAGTGCTGTATTTGTTTCAAATATTTAAATATATATATATATATCTATATATATAGATATATATATAAAAATTCAAATATATTTTATTAAAGAGATATTTTACAATAACAATAACTCTTACAATGAAAGAGAAAATACCATATATGTTATACATAAAAACAGTAAATATCGATATATCCAGTCCATATTTAAATCAATGATGAAAGTATTGATCAGGCCCTTTATAGTCCGTTTTCACTGTGATAACATATTGATATTAATTAGGCAATTGAATTACAATGTTAATAAATATAACAAAAAAAAAATTGGGAGGGGGGGACAAAAAAAAGGGTGAATTTTAAATAGAAATATGTGATAGCGTTGCTCATTTCCATATTTTACTGTTTCATTTACAAATATGCTCTGCCTGGTAATTAAGAAGCACATTTAAACCATGGTAAACGAGGACATAAGTAAATCTAACTTAGTTACCCATCCTTTCGGTGAACACTCAGGAGACTTACGTCCTATACTATGCAATATGTAACAAGTTGATCTTTCTTGATGTTGTTGTCCAATGTTTATACAAGACATATAAAAAACATGAAACATGCCTGAATGACCAACAATGCCCCCAAGTAGCATTGATCTGTAATAAACTTTTGGTAATGTAAATATGTCAAATTTATATACACTGCTCAAAAAAATAAAGGGAACACTAAAATAACACATCCAAGATCTGAATGAATGAAATATTCTTATGAAATACTTTGTTCTTTACATAGTTGAATGTCGTGACAACAAAATCACACAAAAATAAAAAAAATGGAAATCAAAATTTTCAACCCAAGGAGGTCTGGATTTGGAGTCACACTCAAAATTAAAGTGGAAAAACATACTACGGGCTGATCCAACTATGATGTAATGTCCTTAAAACAAGTCAAAATGAGGCTCAGTAGTGTGTGTGGCCTCCTCCACATGCCTGTATGACCTGTGGTGCAACGTGACGTTGGTGGATGGAGCAAGACATGATGTCCCAGATGTGCTCAACATTCTCCACGGCGTCTCCAGACTCTGTCACCTCTGTCACATGTGCTCAGTGTGAATCGGCTTTCATCTGTGAAGAGCACAGGGCGCCAGTGGCGAATTTGCCAATCTTGGTGTTCTCTGGCAAATGCCAAATGTCCTGCACGGTGTTGGGCTGTAAGCACAAGCCCCACCTGTGGACGTCGGGCCCTCATACCACCCTCATGGAGTCTGTTTCTGACCGTTTGAGCAGACACATGGACATTTGTGGCCTGCTGGAGGTCATTTTGCAGGGCTCTGTCAGTGCTCCTCCTGTACCTACTTGCACAAAGGCGGAGGTAGTGGTTCTGCTGCTGGGTTCTTGCCCTCCTACGGCCTCCTCCATGTCTCTTGGTGTACTGCCCTGTCTCCTGGTAGAGCCTCCATGCTCTGGACACTATGCTGACAGACACAGCAAACCTTCTTGCCACAGCTCGCATTGATGTGTCATCCTGGAGGAGCTGCACTACCTGAGTCACTTGTGTGGGTTGTAGACTCCGTCTCATGCTACCACTAGAGTGAAAGCACCGTCAGCATTCAAAAGTGACCAAAACATCAGCCAGAAAGCATAGGAACTGAGAAGTGGTCTGTGGTCACCACCTGCAGAACCACTCCTTTATTGGGGGTGTCTTGCTAATTGCCTATAATTTCCACCTGTTGTCTTTCCCATTTGCACAACAGCATGTGACATTGATTATCAATCAGTGTTGCTTCCTAAGTGGACAGTTTGATTTCACTTGGAGTTACATTGTGTTGTTTAAGTGTTCCCTTTATTTTTTTGAGCAGTGTATATATATATAAACAAAAAAATGTAAATATATACACTGATCAGCCATAACATCATGACCAGTGACAAGCCAGCAGAGGCAGTGTGATGCTTTGGGCAATGTTCTGCTGGGAAACCTTGGGTCCTGCCATTCATGTGGATGTTACTTTGACATGTACCACCTATCTAAGCATTGTTGCAGACCATGTACATCCTTTCATGGAAACGGTATTCTCTGATGGCATTGGCCTCTTTAAGCAGCATAATGTGCCCTGCTACAAAGAAAAAATGCTTCAGGAATGGTTTGATGAACAAAACAACGAGTTCAAGGTGTGTTGACTTGGCCTCTAAATGCACCCAATCTCAATGTCCAATCGATCATCTGTGGGATGTGCTGGGCAGTCCAATCCATGGAGGCCCCACCTCGCAACTTACAGGACTTAAAGGACATGCTGCCAACGGCTTGGAGCCAGATACCACAGCACACCTTCAGAGGTCTAGTGGAGTCCATGTCTCAACGGGTCAGGGTTGTTTTGGTAGCAAAAGGGGACGTAGACAATATTAGGCAGGTGGTCATAATGTTATGGCTAATTGGTGTATATGCACATACATGCATCCACGCTAATATTACAAACTATATATATCACACACATACATTTGTATTCATATATATTTATACAAGAATACTTATTACTTAATATATTACTTATATTAGTGTATATTACATACATTAATTTGCAGATTTAACTTTTCATTAAATGAATTGTAACAGATGCAAAACCCACAGATTATCCTGAGAATTAAAGCATGAAAAGCATGTTGGATCAGTAAACTCCAATTAAGAAAATTAAATTGTGTACCATTATCTACCTGTAGCTGTAGTGGAAGCTGGAATTAGCACTCCGCTCGGAGACTAATACAATTTAAGAAATAACACTTTAATTAAATTGCTCTTAAAAGGATAGTGCAGCCAAATGGGATTGTGTTGGAGCAGTAATGTATACCCTTTTTCTTTCCATTTTTTTCCCCACTTCCTTTGAGAGATCATTAAATCCAATGAAAAAAGGGTCACTGAATCTAGACAGGTCTGTTTTTGAGACAGGCATAGCCAAGAACGTCTAGTACATTTCCAAAACCCTAGATAAAAGGCCTAGAAAGTGCTTTAAATAAAAGCACACGAAAACACTCACTCGTTGTTACGTTACCAAATGATCAGGCACAGGATCAAAAAATGGATTTGAATCCTTTATTATTTCAATGGTTAAGATGTCACAAATACTTCCTCTTTTCCTACTTATTAAATTGTATTTTTATTTCATGTACACAGGGTCACTTTAAGGCACCAGGTATAACTTATAGTAGCAGGTGCACAAGACGATTGGCTAGAAAGATAGACAAGCTGCACGTACAGACAGAGCAGTGGTTGGCACTTTCTCTCCATAAATGCAGAGGGCGGGGTGTAGATGCATGTGACGGTGAAGACAGCGAGGTACTCTTCTCTCACATAAGTGCATGATTATAGGATTTGTGCGACAGGCCAACATACCCGATGTCTAGGCTTTCTACCTTAACCCATTGATTCTAACCAGTGCCCCATCTGAGAAAATTGGCTGCCTAGCCAACTCACGTCCAGAAAGGAAAAGTGGTGCGGCCAAATACTGTTTTTTTTTAGATTAGAGAGCAGCCTGAAGGGGGGCATGTGGGTGGGATTGAGGTCATTCTTCATCTCTGCTCAACTTGCATGGTCAGTAGCAGGAACCACCTGCCCTTCTCTACTACTACAGTCAAACAAGCGATCGGCACATGCATAACAGTAACATGTACAACACTACTAATGTTAATGAGTCTAATTACATATCCAGCTTTAAAAAAAAGGAAAGAATTCAAGATATTCAACATCAATTTTTATGGTTGGGTAGATTGCATGGGTGGTTGCATTAACGGGTGGTTATTAGGTGTGGAAGAGTGATGTGCTTGTATGTAGAGGAAATGGCATAAAGAGGAGGAAGATAGAGGAGAGTTGAGAGGGACGACCACATGGACAACTAGATACAGACAAGGAAGGGCCGTAGCTTCACAGACCAGACAGGAAGAGGTTGAGTTTAGGCCAAAATGTATCTTTGAGGATAATGCGGTGTTAGGTAGAAGGAGACTGTGCTGTTCAGGATGGAGAAGACAACAAAAGTGAAACATGGTAGGCTGGTAGAACAGACTGCTAACAAAAGTCAAACATGGAGGCTGGTAGAACAAACTGTTAACAATGCTGGAGTTGCTTAGATGAATATTGAGGCCATAATGAAAGCACTGGAATGACTGCAAAAGAACTGTAAAGAATAAGATGGGTGAGCTGGTTGTACACCACCGACCACAATTCACTTTAAAAGATGAGAGCAAAGGACCATGGGAAGCATCAGTGTCCATGCTGTGTCTGAGATACCATGAGATGGTCCTAAGAAAAAGAAGTAACTGATAGAAAAATACATTATAATCGGCAGAGATCGAGGGTTAACGTTATAAAACAGGATACTCTGCATTTTAAAACCTTATTGCATTAGTAAAAGGGAGATTGACATAAAACAATTAAGTAAAATAACCAAACATGTTCTATTGATATCATCATTGCCAGAAATAAAGAGAGTTACTACACAAATGTGTTTCTGATTAATGGCTCACTTTGATGCCCCTGACATCTGAATATCTGTTGTAATATACTAGTCTTAAATAATTAAAACATGTTTCATATCTTTGTAAGGCAACATTATATTTAAGGAATTTGTAAACACTTTTCATTTATTTCTGATACAGAGTGGTAAAACGATACGTTAAAAATGAATACATTGAGGGGGAAAAAAACAATGATTCATTGAGGAGTAGCATTTTATTAATTCAGTAAGTGTGTTAAAGTCCCCATTATTCTTTCATCAGTTTATAATTCACCCACTCTGCCCCTTAACCCTCTGCCCTTACTGCTTCCCTTTTCAATAACAGCTCTTACAGACAGAACTGTTCTCCTTCTTCAAAGTTAGGTCAGTTACGTGAAAACTGGAAAAGGTTTAGAGCTTTAATCTTCGGGGCTGCAGAGGTACACATGGAACCTATAGATAACTGTGGTTAGAAATTAAATATTTGGGGGACTTTTGAGGATTCTAAAATATATGCGTTTTTTTTGTTGTATTCAATGTACAGAGCCCACTTGTCAGAGTTTAAAACCACATCTCTCAGCTCCAAGCACAATAAAGATTCAGTAAACAACAAGATAAGGTGATATTAAACAGTCAAGAATAGGTCTTCAAAACATCATTATATTCTGCACATAAAAACATAGAAACATAGAAACATAGAATGTGTCGGCAGATAAGAACCATTCGGTCCATCTAGTCTGCCCAATTTTTTTTTGAGTACTTTTATTAGTCCCCCGTTCCCGGTCTTATAGCTAGGATAGCCTTGTGCCTATCCCACGCATGCTTAAAATCCTTGACTGTGTTTACCTCTACCACTTCCGCTGGAAGGCTATTCCATACATCCACTACCCTCTCAGTAAAGTAATACTTCCTGATATTACTTTTAAATCGTTGCCCCTCTAATTTAAGACTATGTCCTCTAGTTGTGGTAGTTTTTCTTCTTTTAAATATACTCTCTTCCTTAACTGAGTTGATTCCCTTTATATATTTAAATGTTTCTATCATATCCCCCCTGTTATGTCTTTCCTCCAAGCTATACATGTTAAGATGCTTTAACCTTTCCTGGTAAGTTTTATAATTCAACCCATGAACCAGTTTAGTCCAAAAAGTCGGATAAATGTCCATAAATAAACATCTTGGTGCCTACCCTTATAAGCATCAAAACAAACGGAATAATCACCAGTGGCAGCGTTTCAACAAAACGGTCTTTGCCTTGCCATGGCCTGACAAAGACCATTTGGTCAAAATGTTGCCACTGGCAGTTACAACAATAAAGTTTGCTCTTGCTACTATTCCATTCCATTTGTCTTGATGTATTGGTGACCTGTTGGAGTCTGTTTCGAACACTTAAACAGTTTGGCGTGCTGTTGTGATCTTTGTCGATGTACCCCTATAAGCAGGCACCATGAGCTTGGTGAGTACTTCTGGAAGATGAATCTTATGTCATGTTTTATGACCTATTACAATTTTTAAAAGAATTTACTTTAGAGCATTGGCAGCATTAAGGTGCGTCAATGAAAATGTCTTATAGTCTATCCCTGTGTAGCAAAATTGGCTAGTTGCCTTGCAGAAGTACAACCACAAAACTATAGTTAGCTTGCACAACAAAGACCGTCTGAAACGTCAGAAGAGCCAGAATAAACCTGAGACAGCTGGGAGCCGTAGGGCCTGCTTTTGGAACAGAGGTAGTAAGTAGCAGGTAACTTTCTGTGTGTTTTTTTCGGTCACATTAAACAGTGTTAATGAGTGCTTTCCTTTATGCTCAAATTAAAAGGTTCCCAACATGCTATATTATTATCCCCTTGTCCTTTTTTTAACCTATGCCGGATGATGACTGTGTTTATAGAAATCGTGTGGTAATCTTCAGAAGAGAAAACACAAACTTGGCTATGGCTCCTGATCATATGTGGGCATCCCTAGGTCAACCAGTGGTCAGATCCAGTGCAAAGAACATTAACCTGTTCACTGTTGCCGAGAAGGTGGGCCATACACTCCTTTTGGGGTTTTAAATACGGTAAGCGTAACAAGGATGGGATCCTGTACAGGAATATCAAAGTTTATCTTTCTCTGTGAAAGCTGTGAACAAATCCTTGAAATGTTGCACTAAAATGAATGTAGTATGAAGGAATTTTTAATTGACAGAACTTATCTTTCATTTATTTGTGTATAAAAAAATAAAAACTGCCTCCGCTTTGTATACACTGAATAGCCAATTAGTTTGAATTACTTTGCATCTTTATACTTGTTATTATACATTTATTTAGTACTTCAACCTGTGAAATCTTTTATTTGCCTTGATAGCTTAGGCCTAAGGAATACAACGTATATCTTTTTTTTTATTTTATCATGTTTTAAAACGTTTGCTTTCATTTTATTAATTTAGGTACACAAGATGGCCTTAATTACACGAAGGGAGTTCAAATCCAGCCATCTCGTGAAGCAAACAAATCATATTATATTTTTAGTTTAAAATATGTCTAATGATGAATCTGAAAATAAATATCTATTAAGAAATGTTAAAATGCATGAGTACCAATCTGGCACCCAAACTATTGAGATATTGACCAGACATTCCAAAATCATGACTAGCATCAAGATGCAGCAGTACAAGCTGGAAATCAATTTTTTATAGCATAGAAATTATAGTATTGATGCTAAGAAAGCACACAGAGCCTTTTCCCCCTCTCTGTTTGTCTTGTTTAAAGCAAAACTTGCAGTTTTAAAACAAGTTTGAATTCCAGTTACATGGCTTGGAAAAGTATAGACTTTTGGTGGCTGCAGGTCCTCCAAACACTCCATTTGTTGGGTGGTGGGGATGACGTAACTGGGTGAAAACCAATGTAAGCTGTCATGATATGTTTCTGGGTGTCTGTAAATTGGAAGATGAGTACTGTGGTAGTATCCTTGCCAAGATATGGTCATGAGTAGGTGCTACATGCGAAACGCGTTAATCCTAGCCAGTTATACCATCATTGGAATATGATGGCATATGACATATGGAATGTCACTTGTGATACTGGTTGGCATCTGGAAAGAAGGGATTTGGATCCGTTCCTCCAACCACTAGCACATGAACATACCAGTCGGGGGTTATTCATTTGCCCAGTGACCTAAGCATCTGAGCACCAGATAATATACTCAAGAAATTATGCCTTTGTCTTAATTTTTACCTGGATATCATGTGAAGAGAGTATACCTATCTGCATTGATGATTCTCTCAAGCAGCTAAAAGCTTTTTAAGTTTAGTCCTGATATGAAATCCATTGATGTGTTTAAGTAAATACCTTTGCCTGCTTGCACACTCAATTTTCACACTTATTACTAAAGACCCTCAAATTATATTCAAGTTCTAGCAGTGAAGCAAAAATTTGCTTTCAGAATGGGACGATCAAGGTCTCCTACACATGGAAGATCAGTAGTAGACTTGCCATCTTCTTTTAGAACATAGACCAGTTTTTCTACAACCCGTCGGAATGGGAAAACATATAATTTGGCACCAGTAAAGTAGTTCATCGTTGAAACTGGGATTAACTGATCCTAACACAAGGGAACAAAGATGGGTATAGTTTAGGTTAAAGCAGACCATAGCAGAATTTTACCTACGGTGGATTCTATTGTTAAGGCTAACCTCTTTTTTGCCACTGATGCTCCTTCTGGCCAGTGACCTTGAGAGTGTAATAATTCGTATTTTACAGGGATAAGGAACGAATACTCTATGAATGAATTGCTGCATCAGAAAATAAACCATGTGCATGGTTCAACCGAACTTTTCTACTATTAATAGCCACTTTGTGATTCAATATGAACTGAAATGCAAACAATATATCAAAACAGCACAAAAGATTATATATTCCAATTTTTGTTGTGCTAGAAAACACTTGCAATATTGTAGATCAGTTTAGAAATGGAAAATATGTTTTAGAAATGTAAATAAGATTTTAACTAATTTGTGCTTGTGCTGGAGGAAGCAATTGTGACTTTATAATGGGTTTGTCCGAGAGCCGTTTATTTGATCTCGTACGGTTAAGAAAAGGCCCAAGGGTGTCTTTAGACAAGCCCACTGTATAAACGTTCAAGCCACAGAAGGCTCCTCTATATATTGCCATCGTTCTGTATAATATGAGCTTGCACTCTCCATTATTAAGGATGACATGTTAGTTCAATAAAAGGCATCACACCTACTTTGTTCAGCCTCAGATGGGAAGATTATTTCTAATGTGTATGATTTACGTACTCACTGGACTAATAGGTTAATGTCCCGTGCATGTTTTAGTGTTTTCACTGAAAATAAAGCATTGTTCGACGTCGCTTTCCAGAGAATGGAGCACCTCAAACACTGCCGATCGCCTGATGTAGTATGTGGCTAAGATACGTGTTTCACTTTTGCAGACAAGGCTTGTGACTTGAACATGTTACAGCTTCAATTTCTGTTCTCCTTAACCCCTTTAGTGTTGGTTCCATGCATTAGATTTGCAAGCAAGCTATTTTTTTCCCTATTAATTGTATGTTCACCTCAGTCTTTGCAATATACTGCAAAATACATTAATAATAATAATAACAACCTTAAAAAAAGAAACTTTCCATAAGTGTAATGATAACTTTTCTTTTTTTAGTTTTCTTTTTACATTTTCTTACTGTTGTGGTAGTTGTGTTTGACACATCTGCCTGTATCAGTGGCTTTGCAATGGTGCAAAGTGGTACAAGTGTCAGGCTAAAAACCCCCGAAATGTCTTGTCACAGGATTGAACATTTATTCAACCTTTAGTTTTGCAGTTTTGGAGCTTGGAAGTTCTCCCAAAATCATCGGAAGGCCTGAAATGAGGGAAGCAGAAAAGAGAAGGGCCTACGAAGTTGGGGGAAAGCTAAGCTTTGATTGGTGGAGAGACATCGGCAGGGATTCTATGGTGGTGCCAGGTAAAATGTCCTATAATTGTGAGAGAGACAGATGGGAAAGGCCATGTATCGTTCAAGGAGAGGATACAGATAGTGAATAAGAAGAGTGAAGGATTGCTAAGTAGAGAGAACTGACCAAGAACTGTGTTGCCAAATATACACGTATAAATGCATAATATTTACCTATCAGCCATAAAATTATGACCACCTGCTTAATATCCCCTTTTGATGCCAAAACAGCCCTGACCCATTGAGGCATGAACTCCACTAGACCTCTGTAGGTGTGCTGTGGTATAGGGCATCAAGACGTTAGCAGCAGATCCTTTAAGTGATCGAGATTGAGATCTGGGGAATTTGAGGCCAAGTCAACACCTTGAACTCGTTGCTGTGTTCCTCAATCCATTCCTGAACCATTTTTGCTTTGTGGCAGGGAACATTATCCTGCATAAAGAGGCCAATGCCAGGGAATACAGTTTCCATTAAAGGGTGTACATGGTCTGCAACAATGCTTAGGTAGATGGTACGTGTCAAAGTAACATACACATGAATGGCAGGACCCAAAGTTTCCAAGCAGAACATTGCCCAAAGCATCACTAGCTTTCCACCTGTCAGTGGTCATAATGTTATGGCTGATCTGTGTATACAAGCGGAAGAACTCATCTAAACATAAGGGGTGCTGCAGTAATGACTAGAAGTCATAAGTAATACACAAAAGAATCAGTACACTCACAAAACAGAATACATAAGGTATAATTTTCAAAAAGGCTAAATAGATCCTACAAGAAAAAAATGGGAAATATAGTCCCATTGTATGACCCACCACTGAGCCAAATGACTCTTATATTGGTGGAAGCCAATGCTCTATATAAACACTCTGCTGATGTACTAGTGTTTGACCAAATTCCCCTAAATTCAGCATAAATCCTATTGGGCGACAGAAACTTTCCCTCAATATTTTTTATATATATATATAGATGTTTTTATGTCTCAGGAGACTGTCTGTCTGCAATTTCAGTTCTTGGCCATGATAAATACATTAAAAAAACAAAGCCAAGAGATTGGTAAAGTCTAACAAGCCTAACCCCTTTGTGACGTTAGGGCGTACTATGCCGTCCTGACTTTAAGTGCCTTAAAGTCGTTAGGACGGCATAGTACGTCCTGTACTAAACAGCTCATCGCGGCTCCCTCGCAGGCACTTACAGCGGGATCCCACCTGTCAGATGAGGCCACTTTGAGTGGCCTCAGTCTGACAAGGAAATGTAGCCGGTGCTCAAAGCGAGCACCGGCTACATTTTGCTAAATCGCGCTGTGCCCGAACTTCCGGGTTCGGGCACGCCTCCGTGACGTCACATGTGACGTCCGGAGGTCTCGCGATTTTTTGGCAGGGACCCACAGGGTCTATTAAGACCCTGATCGGGTCTCTGCCAGAGTGTTCCTGGCTACTGATCACCTTGTGATCGGTGGCCAGGAACAAATCGTGACGTTTTGGTGCATGCGTCGTTTGGGACGCAAGCACCATGCGTCACGAAGGGGTTAAAGAAAGAAAAATGATGATCAATATATTTTGCCTCATAAAAATTACCCCATAGCACAGAATATTGAAAGTTACAGAGAGTATAATAGATTTCCTTTTTTTCCCCACAAACCTCCTTCCTCCTACAGCCATTTTTTTTAATCTTTACAGTGAGTTTTTATTTTTAAAAAGAGATATAACCAGTCAACTGCATTTAACATGTGAATCAAACCAGATTCAAAGTATGTTGGTTGGTGGAGTTAACAATGGATGAATCAGATCCATCCTGTCAGGAATACTGTGTGAAATTAATAACTTTCATTTCATTACACTGATCCATTGGCCTTGCTTTTCAATCACTTAACCTCCAAACCATTTAGCTTCTTTGAAAACGATTGTAGATGGCAGTTTTATCATTAATTTTTAATATAGTGGTTAAACGTAACTGAAGCATTTATAGTTGTTCACTAACAATGGAACATTTTAAGAAATGGGCTGTGAATCTTAGAGACAGGTTATCTAGAATACCCAGAAAGCCTTGAGGGCTGAGTGAGGTGGTAGCGCCTGTCCAGTGAGGAGGAGAAGGAGTTAGTGATAAAAGATCAAAATTGATTTACTTGATATGAAAGCTCAAGATTTGACTGTGCCCAACAAATATCTCTGTTTATTTCTGTTAACCCCTTTTGCAACAGTTGAGGTGTCTGGCATGTCCCGTGGTGGAACGAGCGGTGTCAAGACATTAAGCAACACCATAATGTCTTGCCGAGGGCACCTGTGATCGCTCTATGGACCGAATCTTGGGTGCCATATTGGAAATTAGCATGCTCCTCCAATATGTCATATTTGAAAACAAACCACAATTAAAAAAAAAAAAAATCATAATTTCTTTAGTAATAAAAACAACAGATATAATTTGTGTGAGAAAGAAGAAAATTAGAGCTACACACAAACACTGCAGATATCTATTGTCACCAAGGGAAAGTAAAAGCCAAGAAATGAGATCACTGAGGTGTCAAATTGTAGAATGACCTTTTATTTATGTGGAACCACATCAAATACTTTAGCATTATATAAACAGATCACATCTGCTGCCAAACCCTGATCTAAAGTATATTTGATCAAATATGTTTACAGTACTCCAAATAATATGTTGTATGTTGCACGGGACTCTATATAGAGCACATATCTACAGGTTTTTGTTCCACCACTTCTAGGGTCACCAAGTATGCCAGTAGTTTGCTTGATACATATAACTTTTACGTGATCCCCTGCATAATATAGAATGTATAGGTTCTCAGGAAGAGCCAGTTAATTAATCAAGGTGTGTATTCCATAGACCTTGATTGCATTTCCCCCTGGAGAAATATGACTTATGCATTCTTCAAGACAGAATAGAATAGTTATATGTGACTTCCAAAAAAATGGAATCAGAATTAGAAGAGTTAATGTAAGACTAGCCATAAATATGTATAGAAAGTGTGATTGACTAGCATAACGGTACAGGTAATAAAACAGAGATATGTAACATTTTTTTCTTGGAGTTGACCTTTAACCCATTCCCGACATTCTATACCATAATAATTTTAGTGGTCCTAAAAGATGCTCGGACAGCATAGAATGCGGCTCCCTGTGATAAGCTGTGCTCGGATCCCACTTGCAGTAGGATCCTACCTGTCAGATGAGGCCCCACTGAGTGGCCTCAATCTGCCAGGAAAAATGTTTCCGATGCTCAAAGCGAGCATTTTGCTGACTTTGCGCTGTGCCCTAACTTCCGCCATTCAGGCCCATCTCCACGACATCACGGGTGACGGAGGGAGGTATCGCGATCTTTTGGCAGGGACACACATGGGTTAATCAAGACCCTGATGAGGTCACTGCCATTGTTTTCCTGGCTACCGATCCCCTTATGATCGGTGGCCAGTAACTAAAAGTGTTGTTTTGGTGCTTGCGTCGTCTGGGATTAAATAGCACCCAAAATATATTACAGCTATTGAAGGGACCAAAGGAAAGTAGTCTTGTCTACAGTACTGCAAAAATAGCACAGCATTCAGGGTGATAATTGCTAAGTAAATGTTAACAGTCTGCCAGAGCTACTTTTAAGGATCAAATGCAAACAGCAAAAATAAATTTAAAAAAGGGAGTGAGCTCTTTCTGAGCAGCCAAGAAGGTGCTTCATCTCCTGCGGTATGGTGCGACCCAGTACACTTTGGTACAGAACGTGTTAATTTCCTTTACATTGCTGAATGTAGATTGGGTTGATAACTTTATTATGTCCATATAGTATAATTGTGTTGGTTATTTGCTCAACCTCCTGTCAAGGAGCAAACATTGCTTGATAAGGCAAATAAGAGGTGTGAGCACGGTTAGTTCACAAAAGCTGGAGACCTATTATTTGTTTTTGATTTTTCACTTCAGACAAAATTGCAGGATGAAGTAGAGAGACCATATGCAGATATGTATAATTTATTTAAAGTATTGCATATGGAGCCAGTAGTATACACAGTGTTTTACTAAATTACAAAACAGAAAAAAATATACAGTAGCATCCAGTAGTTACAAAAGTATCATGGTAGTATCACGTACCAGCTTCAGATGGAAGATAGGGAGAAGATAATTTAAAAAAAAAGTGTGGGAAAGTTGGAATAATTTTATAAATGGATAAACCAATTAACTTTAAAATAATTAGACCCTGAGTGATATAGAAGGACATAGATCTAGGGCATTTATACAGCCGGGCTCGAATGGAAGGAAAGAGGGAAAAACAAACCGGACGTAAAGGATAAAGTAAAAACGGTCGACCCTACCACGCCCCCCCCCCCCCCCCGCTCCCCACGGATCCCTTTGGGTAATGTGTAATGTGTAATGTGTTTTTGTTTTGAGTCATGTGTTCTCTCCCAGTTAATTGGAAGTGGAATTAGGGGCAGGGGGGCTGAAGTGAGAGGGAGCATCTACCCCTCACTAGGATAGGGGAGCTGAAATTAAACGAAAAGGGGTGGCAGGAATAATCAAGTGATATACATAAGTGCTCAGATCTGGTAGTGAAGATGCTGCAAAATATCTGGGTTGGACACGATGTGGACCTGTGGAGAGGACTTGTCGAGTAATAGCTGCTGAACCCCCCATATAATATAAACATATCTATGATATCGCTCCTGTACCTTGATAGTCACCTATACCCACCCAGCCGATATTCTTTCTTATATATATATATATATAGAATTCATAAATGTAATATTCTGGGAGTTTGTTATGTGTATTGTAACTATTCTTTTTTCTGTATTGTCTTTACTTGATGTATTTAAAAAAAAAAAAAGTATCATGGTGATATCAGGGTTTAATCCCAAATCCTAAAAAGAATCCTTTTTATGCTGTAAGGACAAAGTTACTAATAATTCGTCTTTCTCACTTGTGGCTTCAGTAAGGGTTACAACCAGCATGAGAAACTTGAAGAATGAGTCAAGGTTTGAAAGAACCAATCAGGACAAGCATATCCACACAAAAAAAAAAAAAATATAGGGACAGTCTAGTCCCCAAACTCACTTTGGTGCAAGATGAAGATCGCTGCTTGTATAGTGCACATGCTTTTTTTCGAGGGTGTTTTGATGCAGGCATTCTGCATAAATCACATTTTTAATATTTGACCCTAGCCCTCCTGCAGTGATTACTCTGCATGTATACTACAGGTGCGGCGGCACTGATGGCATAGTCACTGAGGATTTGTTTTATTTAGTCGCTTACTGGCAGAGGCGTCGCTAGGGGTGGGCTACTGGGGCTATAGCCCCGAGTCCCCCCTTCATAGCCCCGAATGGAGACTCTGGGGCTAAAGTATTCTTTAGCCCCGAGACTCCAGGGCTATAAATATAAAAAAAAAAGAAAAAAAAAAAATCCCCCGGTGAGCTTTCCTCCGTCTGGGACATAGTCCCAGAATCGGAGGATGAGGGCCGATCGGGAGGAGAGGCTGCTATAGGGAGCTCGCTCCCTAGCCTCTCCTCCTGGCCATAGAGATCACAGCGCGACGGGTGCAAGCTCCGCCCCCGTCGCGCTGTGTCAGCTGCTTGCCGGATGTCAGGTGGACGGACATCCGGCAGAAGGTCCTGGATGACGGACCGAGTGTAAGGTAAGTAAAAAAAAAAAGTGTGACTGTGTATGGGTGTCTAGGTGTGTGTGTGTGTGTGTGTGTCAGGGTGTCTAGGTGTGTGTGGGTATTACTGGGTTCTGAGTGGCACAATATTCTTGGGCTATGATTGGCACAATATTACTGGGTTCTGAGTGGCACAATATTCTTGGGCTATGATTGGCACAATATTACTGGGTTCTGAATGGCACAATATTACTGGGCTATGATTGGCACAATATTACTGGGTTCTGAGTGGCACAATATTACTGGGCTATGATTGGCACAATATTACTTGGTTCTGACTGGCCCAATATTCTTGGGCTATGATTGGCACAATATTACTTGGTTCTGACTGGCACAATATTCTTGGGCTATGATTGGCACAATATTACTTGGTTCTGACTGGCACAATATTCTTGGGCTATGATTGGCACAATATTACTGGGTTCTGAGTGGCACAATATTCTTGGGCTATGATTGGCACAATATTACTGGGTTCTGAGTGGCACAATATTCTTGGGCTATGATTGGCACAATATTACTGGGTTCTGAGTGGCGCAATATTCTTGGGCTATGATTGGCACAATATTACTGGGTTCTGATTGGCACAATATTACTGGGTTCTGAATGGCACAATATTACTGGGCTATGATTGGCACAATATTACTGGGTTCTGAGTGGCACAATATTACTGGGCTATGATTGGCACAATATTACTTGGTTCTGACTGGCACAATATTCTTGGGCTATGATTGGCACAATATTACTGGGTTCTGAGTGGCACAATATTCTTGGGCTATGATTGGCACAATATTACTGGTTTCTGAGTGGCACAATATTCTTGGGCTATGATTGGCACAATATTACTGGGTTCTGAGTGGCGCAATATTCTTGGGCTATGATTGGCACAATATTACTGGGTTCTGAGTGGCACAATATTACTGGGCTATGATTGGCACAATATTACTGGGTTCTGAGTGGCACAATATTCTTGGGCTATGATTGGCACAATATTACTGGGTTCTGAGTGGCACAATATTCTTGGGCTATGATTGGCACAATATTACTGGGTTCTGAGTGGCACAATATTCTTGGGCTATGATTGGCACAATATTACTGGGTTCTGAGTGGTACAATATTCTTGGGCTATGATTGGCACAATATTACTGGGTTCTGAGTGGCACAATATTCTTGGGCTATGATTGGCACAATATTACTGGGCTATGATTGCCACAATATTACTGGGTTGGTTCTGAGTGGCACAATATTACTGGGCTCTGAATGGTACAATATTCCTGGGCTCTGAGTGGCACAATATTACTGGGTTCTGAGTGGCACAATATTACTGGGCTATGATTGGCACAATATTCCTGGGCTCTGAGTGGCACAATATTCCTGGGCTCTGAGTGGCACAATATTACTGGGTTCTGAGTGGCACAATATTACTGGGCTATGATTGGCACAATATTACTGGGCATCTGATTGGCACAATATTACTGGGCTCTGAGTGGCACAATATTCCTGGACTCTGAGTGGCACAATATTCCTGGGCTCTGAGTGGCACAATATTACTGGGTTCTGAGTGGCACAATATTACTGGGTTCTGACTGGCAAAATAATACAGGCATCTGACTGGCACACTATTACTGGGCTCTGAATGACACAATATTCCTGGTATCTGACTGGCACAATATTACTGGGCTCTGAGTGGCACAATATTACTGGTATCTTACTGGCACAATATTACTGGGCTCTGAATGGCACACTATTCCTGGTATCTGACTGGCACAATATTACTGGTATCTGAAAGGCACAATATTACTGGTATCTGACTGGCACAATATTACTGGGTTCTGAGTGGCACAATATTCCTGGTATCTATAATTGTACAATTTTCAAACACTGAAAAATTTGTGGGTGTTTTCTTACATTTTTATTATGGGGGGGTGGGGGGGGGGGCAACACTCAGGGTCCGCCCCGGGTGCCAAATGCTCTAGGTACGCCCCTGTGTGTGACCGAGCTCATCTGGGCTCTAGCCCCAGATCATCCGAAGACCTAGCAACGCCCCTGCTTACTGGGCTGCTGGAATAGAATACATTGTAATAAACATGCTCTTGTACACAGTGGGATCTCTTAACAGTGCAACACATTGTCTGATGACATCACTAAAGAGACAAGAAATTCCATTCCTTTGAATGTCATTATTCTCATTGGTTCCTGCAGCAAAAAAAAAAAAAAGAAAAAGGATATTGACTTTTACTCAGCTAATGTGGGCAGTCCTGGTTTCTTGCAAACTAAATTTTAAGCAATGCAAATTGATAAACATGCATTTTTAAAAGCACATTAATATGCATCAGCATTTGGAAGATGCATTTTGGGCACCAGACAGTCCCTTAATGCTTTGCACAATGGAAAGGCAGTGTGAGAGAACTGTAATTATTTTTAAAACCCTAAATCAACATACCGTATTTGCTCGATTATAAGAGCAACAAGGGAGGGAGGGGGTAAGAGAGACATGAGGAGGGGGGGGGGACAGAGCAACAAGGGGAGGGAGGGGGAAGAGACAGCAACAAGGGGAGGAAGGGGTTAAGAAACAGAGACAAGGGGAGGGGGGTCAGAGCAACAAGGGGAGGGAGGGGGGAAGAGACAGCAACAAGGGTAGGAAGGGGTTAAGAAACAGAGACAAGGGGAGGGGGGGACAGAGCAACAAGGGGAGGGAGGGGGGAAGAGACAGCAACAAGGGGAGGAAGGGGTTAAGAAACAGAGACAAGGGGAGGAGGGGAAGAGAGACAGAGACAAGGGGAGGGAGGGGGTGCAGAAACAGACGCGAGTGGGGAGAGAGACAGGCAGCATTTTCACATAAAAATAAATAAAACCAAGAAATACATTTTTTGATATCATAATTTTTTTTATTAAAAAAGCAATTTACATAATCCATGTCAATATATACAAGTTGAACTTTTTTCCTATAGGGTAGTCTTATATTCAGGCTTTTAGTTTTTTTCCTAATGGAATATCCAAAGTTTGGGGGGTCGTCTTATAATCAGGTTCGTCTTATAATCGAGCAAATACGGTAATTATTTAACAACTTCTTGACTTTTATTCAACTATTTGAACTGTAATACTTATTATAATATTCTTGGTAAGCTTATACAGCAAACAGAAATCCAAGTATTAAAAATAACTTTGCCCCTTTAGGAGAATGCAAGTATGGTCATTCCACTACATGAATGGAAGCTTAGTGGAGACATATTCTTGTAAAATAACTCCAAAAGGGAGATGTGAGTCAAAAAAAATAAATAAACTGTGTGTATAACACTTTTAGACTTGTACAAAGCCATACAAAGTTATAGGCACTTGTGAGTAAAAGTCCATAGACTCGAAACCCATCAAGTGTGCTATTCCACATTTGCACATGTTGTTCATGAAATAAGCAATTCTTTATTCACAGATGAATCAGAGTGCCAGCTATTTTTTTCCTCTTTGGATTCAAGTAGTTATACATCAAATATTACACTACAGAGAGGACAGGGGATGCATGGAATAATCTTCCATCAGAACTGGAGATTAACACAGCAAACACATTTATGTATATATGGGTAGAAGAAAAATTCATACTGGACATAAAACAAGTGTTATGGTTTAAGGTTTTAAATAAGGTCAAAAATGAAACACACTGGATGGTTGTCATTAAATTCTGTATCTCTAGTATGTAATAGATGCTTGTAATTCAGGGCAGTTAACCCCTTCGTGACGTTAGGACGTACTATGCCGTCCTACTTTTAAGTGCCTAAAAGACGCTAGGATGGCATGGTATGTCCTGTGTTAAACGGCTCATCGCGGCTTCCCGCAATGAGCTGTTCTTGGATCCCACTGTCCCCTGTCAAACTTTGAGTGGCCTCAGTTTGACAGGGGAAATGTGGCCAGTGTTTAAAGCGAGCACCGGCTACATTTCTCTAAATAGCACCGTGCCCAAACTTCCGGGTTCGGGCATGCCTCTGTGACATCACACGTGACGTCCGGAGGTCTCGCGATTTTTTGCCAGGGACCCACAGGGTCTATTAAGACCTCGATCGTGTCTCTGCCAAAGTGTTCCTGGATACCGATCACTTTGTGATCGGTGGCCAGGAACAAATGGTGACATTTCAGTGCTTGCGTAGTTTGGGATGCAAACACCATGCGCCACGAAGGGGTTAAAGGAGTTGTTGATATGGGGGAGTAAAAAAGCTGAGGGCCAGTAAGCAATAAAAAGCTTGCAACACTAAAAACAACAAAAAAACCTTACACTTGCAGCCCACATTTAAAATGATCCTGAAGGCAATGCAGTACCCTGTGTCAGTTCAACACATTTTAATTTTTGAACCAGGGCACTGCAAGAATTTAGAGATCCTTAAATCTGAATAAGCCTGATGTTATGTCTTTGCAAAATGTAACCACAAATTGTGTTTTTTATGTAAGGATACATCAAGTCTGATCTCATAATGATTGCCTAAGCACTATAATTGTACAGTTTACTGCACTGTATAATTCATCATCCCAAGAGGAGGTCATTACCAAGTTTTAGGGAGGACAATAGAAAACAATGGCAGTTTGTTTCAAGTTTCTTTAATGTTCCCAACATAAACCAAAGTGGGAGACCAAGAACATGCAAGGATGATTGCAACTTTTACTTATTTATTTATCTTTCTGCAAGTGTGAGAATATCTAAATCAAATGCCTCATCAGACATGCATTCTGGAAATAGCTACAAGACGTTCCCTAGCTGTAACCCCTTATGCACTCAAAGATATATTGCTATCAGTAGTCAAAGTGCTTTGAAAACAGCCGATTTTAATGATCAAATTATTTTTTCTCCAGATGATGATTCTAAACAATGAACCTGGCCAAAAGTTTAGGTATATTTAAAAAAAAACCCTAATCTGCTTAAATAGACTAATTTCGGGCATTTCAATTCTCCACTTTTTAACTGAAGAATTTAAATGAAAAAAAATAATAATAGTAAAAATAAAACAATAGTGCCCTTGGGCTTACCCCATAAATAAAAAAATTCTCTGTCCCCATTGAAATAATGGGTGGGTTGGTGGGGGTGGCTACTAATGATAAATGGGCTGGGAGCTGTCCAAATGGCTCCCAGTCCCTTGTTACACACATGAGGGGGGGGGGGGGGGGGGGGAAATAGCCCTATCTCTAACCATCCATCCTCAGGGGAGGAGGGGAGGACAGATGTAAAATGAAATTCCTGCTTGGCAGAGTTTTACCAAATGGTAGAGCTGGGATGTGGAGGCTTCTGATTTGTTGACACAGAACAAAAGAAGGCATCTGATTGGTTGACTAGGGGCAGCCCCTGTATCCATGGGGAGGGGGGGGGGAGTAATATTTTAATATAGGGTGTTTGTGGACATTTGAACCAAGTACCTACAGACCCCAAGAGGCAACTTTTAGGGGACTAAGGTTACTTGATGGGAGCCATTTAGCCGGCTCCAAGCCTGGTTCATCATTAGGTGTAAGCAACCCTGGCCCACCATGATTTTAGTTATTTTTTATTTATGAGGCCAGAGGCATTCTGCTGGCCCCAGGGGTGGGATTTAAAAAACATTTTTTTTATTAGTTTTCATTTTGATCTTATTTTTTTCTTTTATTTCAGGAGGACTTCAGCTATTTTTGTAATGAGTTACTGTTGGCCACAATGGACAATTTTCATGCCAATTTGGAAGCACATCTTTTTAAAAGAAAATTCCATTCTATGGGCAGGAAGAGGGGAACATAATGGGAAAATAGCCCCAGACCCACCTGGGTCACGACGTATGCCAAGATGAGCTTTTGATATGAAACCCAAGAGTTTTTTTTTCTGTCACTCTGAACAGAGTTCCTTTTACTTCTTGATCTGTCTCCATTACTTTCTTTTTCTTATTTCAATTATTTTGTTGGCTCCCCTAACCCACTGTGGAATGTGGGAAAAAGGGTGGTCAACTGCTCCCCCTAGCTTAAGCAGAAGTTCTGGAGGATACGGGACAAATTTTTCTCTTTATATTTATTTCTTACATTTTTTTATATTTTTTAACCTTTTTTTTTCTTTAACCATTTTACTTAAATGGATACTATATATATATACATATATAAGCCTGCTTAGGTTTACATGGTATACCAATGTGATTCACTTTTACTGTTTATTGTGCATTATCATCTATGAATCTGTAGTGAACGTTCCATTACAAATGGCAGAGCAGAAGTGAATGTCTAGAGAATAAAGTTATTTAGATATTCACTTCTCTTTGAATCAACCAATACTTTTTCTCAGCAACATGTTTACACCACTTGGATCAATCAGATTCTCTAGATACTAAAGCTTGTTGTTGTTGTGTTTTTTTTTGTTATGTAGGAATATCTAAATTTACACTGACTCTTGTAGAGTGGTAAATCACCAACCAATGTTTGTAAAGAAATACAGAAACATTTCAGATGTCTTCTGGTATTTGTTATTTCTTGAACTCACTCGAACGTAAGAGATAGATTGCCAAACTGCATTACACCTGTAGAACTTATGCTCTTTCCCCTTGGAATTAGGCTCCTACTCAACCTGCTTTAGGCCATTGTTAAGTCTACAGAGGGAATAGCATGGCTGGTATTTTTTGGAAGAAGAGATGGCAACCCTAGTTGGTAATACTGACATTGGAAAAGTAAACCATTACGTAAAATGCACAGTAGGGTTTATTTGTATAAAAAGTGAAGTAAGCACAATAAACTATTAAAAAAATGAAAATACAAAAAAAAATACAGATACTTAAACAAATTAGTATTTTTTGTGCTCTCTCAGAATACGAAACAAAAAACGACTCAGTTTGGTTGACTGATATGCATTTACAAGTTTCTTGGAGTAGTTGTAATAACATACATTTTGACTTTGGCAGCTTTTTGTTCTTTTCCTTGTACAAGAAGGTTCCCAAACAAGTTAAATTATGTTGAGGTTAGGGCTCTGAGGTGGTCAGTCTAATATAGTGTTCCATGTACAGATCAGCAGTACAAGTAGACCTTAATCATGTTTGTTAAGGATTAGTGTTGTTATCATGCTTAAATCTAAAGATTTTTCCATTCAGTAATTATCCTTAAAGGGACACTCCCACCAAATAATTAAAAGGTTTTATTTTATTTATTTTGTATTGTTGATTTCAGATATGTCATTTGTTTTTGTTATGTGACTGTATTTAATGAAATATGTAACAAAACAAGTGTGACTGGGCGCCACCATTTTGTGAAATATAGTGTTTTTGGGTGACACCCCCTAGTGACTTTACAGCATAAATTTCTCACTTTGGGGCTGAGGACACAGAATGCAGTCTATAAGTCAGAATTCTGATCATAGACTTGCATTGAATGGGAGAGTAATGTAACTATTACATCACAAGGGGGCGGAGTCATGATTCTGTTTGATTAGGTCAATCGCCTCTCTTTGTGTTGGAAGACAGGTAAAAAAAAATCTGTACACAGCCACCTAGTCCTGCCCACTAGGATACACAGGAGTCAGTAAGAGAGCAGGGGAGTATCTTATGACATCATCATTCAGGCTTTGGCAATAGTTGTAAAGTGATCCTGGCTGTAAAATTTTGGACGATTTTGCATCATGGGAAATATTCACAAAATGGAGTCTGGAGAAAAACACCTAATTTTATTTTTCCTTTTATATGCAATTAATTCAATTATATAAATACAAAAAAAAGTCCATATGATTTTTAAATGACCAGGTTATCTAGTTACATCTTATGTAAGTGGTAGTGTCCCTTTAATGTACAACATAATAAACAATGACTTGTTTGTATTTCTCAGCATTCACAATTCTTTTGATGTTCACTAGATTCCATAGAGGGATGCTTAATGACCATGTGCACATGCATGGGTATTAGGTGTTAACAATCCTCTCAACAGAAAAGCATAGGTACTTACTGCTCATTACTGCCTAACCATCCGCATGTCCAGTGTCGCCTCATTATTTTCAGTGCGAATAAATACTTCACATGCACTTTTTGGAGAGGTATTACGTTTAGAATGTTCAGAAAAGAACTAGGAGGTAGAGATTATTAGATTATCTTCTTAATTATTCCAACGCTATGGAAAATTGACTGCAACAAAATATATCAGCACGCTCCACTAAACCAAGCAAAAAAAGTCTTAACATTTCTTTATGACAGCTTAGATGGGCTATTGCGTGCTGATAATTTCTTTAACTACCATCTTGATACAAAGCTTTTATGTCTTTTAAACTGCGTCAGCTTCAAACCTGTCCATTTTATGAACTGAATTTTTTAAATTCCACCACCACAAACATTCCTGGCTCAGCTAATTAGTGTTGAATTAAGTGTGATGTTGCTGGTAGTTACATTAACATTTATTTATGGTTGAAACAGAGGGGTAATATTCAGCGCTATATCCGTGACCAAGCAGCACCAATCTGTGTGTATCTTCAAACACACGTGAAAAATACACACAAACAGTAAACAGGGGTGGTAGGTGCGCTGGAGGTCTTCCACACACAGAATTATGTATTTTAGAAGAAAATATATAATTGCCTTAAATAGCGGTAAACTTCATGGGCTGAAGATATAGGTAATGCCACCAGGCTCAGATCATAGAAAGACAAAAAAAGACAAAAAACATAGTGCAACTCTATACACAGTGTGGAATCTTATATACTGAGGTGGTGAATTGCACTCACAAAAGTGAATAAGAAAAAGAGCTTATCTGATCCAAATGGAATGATTTCTTCAGTTCTTCTCACTCAGTGGCCATATGTAAATATGATGGCAGAAAGTGAATATGAAATTAGTATATAGTAAAGTACAAACAGCTTTAATAAAACATAGTTTCTTACATATAGGGTATTGGAAAAACAGCACTGCAGATCTTGATTTTCAGGCAGCAATCAGCCGAATCAGTCAACAAATCTGCAGCAAATAAAGAAATCCAAAACTTGGCAAGGCTGGAATTGGATTAAAATCAATGGTGTACAGTGGGTCACGCAAAGCGTTTCGCCTTTCCTTAGGCTTCCTCCAAGCGTGTGACCACTGTACTGGGTGAGTTCCTTAAATATCTGAATATCGCGGGCTTTACTTCCGGGTGCGTGACGTCATGGCGACTCCGTCGCCAAGTGTGATCTTCTGCCAAAACATCGCGAGATTCGGCCGTCGGACATTTGGTTGGCTTGGTTGGCAACATGATAAACACATAGAATGTGCAGAGGAGAAAAAGAACGGTTTTACAGTCTACCTGATGACTTGATATTCTATTTAAAAAGCATAATGTACTTAAGCTTATGAAGCTTCCTGACATATATACATGTCAAAAATATATATATATACAGCAAAGATATCTTTTGGATATCATTATATAAAAAACGAATACATTGGGTTATTATTAATAATTTTATTATAAAAAGACTAAAAAATATATAAAAGATATAATACAAAATATATATTAATAAGGTGTTTATTGTATATATTAAAGGTGGGGGCATTGTCATCCTATCCCGAGATGACTATAAAACAGAGGCACATAGACATCTGAACAACTCGGAAGTTTATAGTATATTGGGAGAGGATCCAACTAATAAATTTAAGAAAGTACTATCATCCTATTTAGATAAGGGCAAAATGAATCACTTTCTAATTAAAAAAGAACTCGATTATATAAATACTGCACATCCTAAGATCCTAACAATATACTTCCTCCCAAAGATTCACAAAGATCAAAAAAATCCCACTGGAAGACCAATAGTGTCTGGCATAGGATCTATATTCTCAAATTTGTCAGAGTACTTAGATGTGGTCCTACAACCCTATGTTCAAAATCTAAGATCCCAATTAAAAGACTCAATAAACTTAATTAACCTCTTAAAATCCATAGATTGGGATGATAATTATATTTTGGTATCGAGTGATGTATCCTCTCTCTATACTATTATTGATCACCATCAAGGGTGTCTAGCCGTAGATAAAATTCTTGAGAAACAAAATCTTATGACCCCAACACAGAGAAAGTATATCCTAGAGGGCTTAAAGATCATCCTAGAGCATAACTTTTTTTGGTTCAAGGGAGTTTTTTACCTACAATGTAAAGGAACAGCGATGGGGACCAGGGTCGCCCCCAGCTATGCAAATATATTTATGGGAAATTGGGAGGACCATTATGTGTATGAACATGGCTGGGAGGCGAACCTGGTCCTATATAAAAGATATATAGACGATTTGTTCTTTATATGGAAAGGCGATCAAAACAGCCTTGACAACTTCCTGACATCTCTAAATAATAATGATAATAATATCGTTCTTAATACAGTATGTAGTAAGACTAATATTCAGTTTTTAGATTTGGAAATATATATAGAGGATGGTCTTCTAAAAACCAAAACCTTCTTTAAACAGGTAGACACAAATAGTTTTATCGAATCCAATAGTTGCCACTATCCACTATGGTTAAAAGGGGTTCCAAAGAGCCAATGTATAAGACTGAGAAGAAATTGTACAGATCTTGACACGTATCAACAACAGGCCCATATCCTCAGACAAAGATGTGAGGAGAAAGGCTATGAACTCCCAATTTTAGATAAAGCTATAACAAATGTTAAGTTAATAGAAAGAGATACACTTCTTCAACCCAAGAATAGAACAGAAAGCTCTAAGATGCCCAAGGTTCCTCTAATATTCGATTACAATAACAAATCGACACATATTAAACGAATAGTTAAAAAACATTGGGATATTATTTTAAAAGACGATACCTTAAAAAATGTAATACCTGAAAAACCTAGAATAGTGTTTAGAGGAGCCCCAAACCTAAAAAAGAAATTAACAAAGAGCTTCTTTGAAAAACAAAAAAAGAAAAATCCAACACACTTTATGACACAAAAAGCAGGCTTCTACGGATGTAAAGTCTGTGAAGCCTGTAAAGTTTCGGCATTACAAAAATACCCTATAAATAAAGTATATATCTTTCTCTAATAAAAGGGAATTCTCCATCAAACAATTTCTAACATGCTCCTCCACAAATGTCATCTATCTTGTCGAATGCCCATGTGGACTACAATATATCGGCAGAACATCAAGAACCCTCAAAAAAAGAATGGGGGAGCATGTTAGAAACATTAGGAAAGGCATTACTCAGCACGCCCTCTCCAAACATTTTTTAGAAAAGCATAATAAGAACCCAAAAGGTCTAAAATTTTGGGCGATTGATAAGGTACAAAAATACTGGAGGGGAGGGGATAACATCAAAGAAATGGGAAAGATAGAAATGAAATGGGTTTTCAACATAGATACCCTTCTTCCAAAGGGTCTCAATGCAGACTTCGATCTGCACAATTTTCTGTAAAATATGCCCCAACTTTCCCTGTTTTTATTAATTTTTCTCTTTGGCCTCTCTTGTCTTTCCTGCATGTTTATATATATATATGTCTTATGTGTATTTTGGTGTGCATATGTACGGTAGCTTTAAGCTTACTAAAATACGGTTGTAGGACACAGCAGAATACAAGGTATCTTTAAAAGAGGAATTCGATAAGAAAACCTCATTTTTAATATAAGGCTGATTACTTTTAAAATATCCCTTTAATATATACAATAAACACCTTATTAATATATATTTTGTATTATATCTTTTATATATTTTTTAGTCTTTTTATAATAAAATTATTAATAATAACCCAATGTATTCGTTTTTTATATAATGATATCCAAAAGATATCTTTGCTGTATATATATATATTTTTGACATGTATATATGTCAGGAAGCTTCATAAGCTAAAGTACATTATGCTTTTTAAATAGAATATCAAGTCATCAGGTAGACTGTAAAACCGTTCTTTTTCTCCTCTGCACATTCTATGTGTTTATCATGTTGCCAACCAAGCCAACCAAATGTCCGACGTCCGAATCTCGCGATGTTTTGGCAGAAGATCACGCTTGGCGACGGAGTCGCCATGACGTCACGCACCCGAAAGTAAAGCCCGCGATATTCAGATATATAAGGAACTCACCTAGTACAGTGGTCACACGCTTGGAGGAAGCCTAAGGAAAGGCGAAACGCGTTGCCTGACCCACTGTACACCATTGATTTTAATCCAATTCCAGCCTTGCCAAGTTTTGGATTTCTTTATTTGCTGCAGATTTGTTGACTGATTTGGCTGATTGCTGCCTGAAAAGGAAGATCTGCAGTGCTGTTTTTCCAATACCCTATATGTAAGATACTATGCTTTATTAAAGCTGTTTGTACTTTACTATATACTAACTTCATCTTCACTTTCTGCCATCATATTTACATATGGCCACTGAGTAAGAAGAACTGAAGAAATCATTCCATTTGGATCAGATAAGCTCTTTTTCATATTCACTTTTGTGAGTGCAATTCACCACCTCAGTATATAAGATTCCACACTGTGTATAGAGTTGCACTATGTTTTTTGTCTTTTTTTGTCTTTCTATGTTCTGAGCCTGGTGGCATTACCTATATCTTCAGCCCATGAAGTTTACCGCTATTTAAGGCAATTATATAGTTTCTTCTAAAATACATAATTCTGTGTGTGGAAGACCTCCAGCGCACCTACCACCCCTGTTTACTGTTTGTGTAACATTTATTTATATAGCGGCAACAGTTTATGTATCGCTAGGTACAGAGCGCAGAGGGGAACTGCATACTTAGTTAGAAAAATAATAACAGACTGATACATGAGGTACATGAAACTGTTAATGGTGTTAAGGGGTGTCTTAAAGGACAGCTAAACTTATAGAAGCGCGTAAAGCTATTCGCACATGTTATTGCCTATCTGCCGTTTACGTCATGATGTATCCATTGTTTGGAAATCTACTTGTACCTTGAACCGTGGAGTGCCCATTCTTTCTCTATCTGCTCTCTTTATATTGCAATGCCGCTGACCGTTCCTGCAGACCAGCTCCAACGCTTCTGAGCTTCTCACCTTAACGGCCTAGCCTGGTCTGGTCAGCGATTGGATCTCTCTGCTAGTGTAGATCGACTCTTTTTTTGCATCGAATCAGCAAAATGATTTTGTCTACTGCTAAGGATTGTGGCATACTTATTCTTCTTTGTTTCCAGCAGAGGGCACCTTATCACGTAGACCCCTGCTACATTCAGACCCCGATCAGATGAGTGGCGTGAAACCTCGCTCTGGTTGGCTGTGCACAGGCTCACGCTGTCAGCATGCGCCAGTTTACAAACTGGCTGTGTTTCAGCTCTGACCCCCAGCAGCAACGAGGTAAGTAAAAAGACTACACCCGGCGTATAAGACGTCCCACGACTTTTGGGAAGATTTTCCTGGGTTAAAAAGTGGTCTTATACGCCAGAAAATACAGTATATCCAGAGAAGTGATTGGGCTAAGTACTATTTAAAGATGCACCAGAGAATAGTTATAATCCTAAACCATTTCTGTGTTTTCTTTGCTCACATGCTGGACCCACTTCCCCTGAGTAATTCTGTCACAACAGCTGCAGGGAAAACCTATGCTGGAGGTGGAAACAGGAGGTGGTAAATAATGTTATCCGCAACTCATCACTAATTGGCATCTTCCACTGCTCTGTTATTAAAGACTAGACAAATATAAACAGGCCACTCTGTCTCACAGCCCTGCTACTAATTGTGGTTTCTTCTATTATAGACTCAAGTTTAACATTCTTGGGCAGTTAAAGGTACAGCTAAACCTATTTTATCTGAACATTTTTCGAAACAATAAACCACAGCGTTAAAAGGAAAACAAATCTGATGATTGATAATGGCTACAAATCTTTATTTCACTCTTCAAAATCTTATCATGTATCTTCTTTCTATCTATTTAACATAAAACATCTAAAAGAGCTACTAAAATATGAAGCGTGCTCCATGTAAGTGGCAAAATTCGAAATAGCTTCCTTAGGGGGTTTTGCCTTCTTTTGGATCAAAAGCAGGAATGATAGGTAGAAGGGTTGAACTTGATGGACTAAATTCTTTTTTGCGACCTAAATTACTATGGTACTATTCTTGTTGATATAGTCGTCACCTGTTAGAACAGAATGGAGAGGAGGCAAAAAGCTGACACAGGGACATCCAAACACCTTGAACCACCCTTGGCTACTCTGATTAAACTAGCTGACAATGTTTGCAACACATCAATAGTTTCCGCAGTTTGTACTGAATGTAAACTCACATGTATTCGTCAAGATAGGCATTGGGTTAACACCGGAAAAGTGTAAATTATGTATAAATAGTTATTTGGTATTCATCCGCAGTAATAAACCTAATCTGAGTGATCACATGGGCTGGATTGCCTGAGCCAACGGGAGAACCTATTTACTAATCCAAAATCGACCTTCAACTTGACCTCCATCTCCAAAGTCCAACTCGACCCCTCCCACCGATGTCGACCTTCATAAAATGCAATAAAAATAGCTATTCACTAAAAGGTGAAGTGAGGTCGAGTTGGACTTTGCTTAAGCATCACCATGTAAAACTCGCCTCATCTAAGGGTGACTTGTTGCAAATAACGAAATGTGGGAGCCGTAAAATGATTACAAGTGCGGTAAAATCATTATTGCACCAGTTACTTAACTGATGTGGTAAAATAATTACCACACCATTCCAGAAAAGTTGATGACAAAGTTAGAAATAATGATTTTGATTCTAAAGGAGGCTGGTTGTATTGGTTCTTTAATCAGCACAGCAGGTTCCAGATTAAAAAAAGTAGTTTGCAAATATTAGCAATGTCTACACTGTTATTCTGATCTATTTGATGTAATTTTATTGGCCAAAACATTCTTTTCTTTCAAAAACCAGACTTTTGAATGGTAGTGTATATATATATGTATATATATATGTATATATATATATATATATATAAGGATCTACTCTGACAGCTGTGATTTTCTGAAAGAATATCTGAGCCGTGAGTTTTGAACCCAAACAGATAACTTTGGTGATCCAAATAGCCCAAACTGATCTCAATTTGGCATGAAAATATGCTGTTCGGTTGACCCAAGTATTAACCTGTAACCTCTATCCTCTGTTTGAAATATAATAATTTTAAAACAAATACTTGCCCTGCTAAGACCATGGATTTATCCTGGACCATATAATAGGGGGCCAGGTCAAGTAGCCCTGTGTATTGGATATGGCTTGCAAAGTAATTTATTAGTGATTCCCGTCACAGATGCAACATCATAAATGCATATTATTGATAGGACATACCTCCCTTTTGATAAACCACTGCTTTAACTGTTTGACACCTGTTGTGCTATGTAAGAAGTGCATTACTCCTACCAAAACAGGTCACTAGTGAGTGATGACCTTTTGTTCCACCAGGTACTCTCTTAGATAGGGGGGGGGGGGGGGAGTAGACTGGAAATTTGGTAGAATGGAGGAAAGCAACACTACACATGCAGGAAGGAGAAGGAAGCAACATGGCACAGAGAGGAATGGCGAGCTCTGAAAAGTTTTGATAGTTGAAAGTATGAAATAGTTAGCTGTGCTTTCTTCATGGGCTTAGTTTAAGTGCCAAGAAGCTAGATCTTAAAACTAGTGCCTAGCCTTGTAACTAGAAGTAGAAAATAACTGCTATAAAACCTCTTTCAAAATCGTCCATATCAGTCATTCTGGAGACCATGTGCTTTGCTGAACCTCTCTGAAGCACACATTTTATCTAATTAACACAATGCTATATAGAATATAAAAGTTGTATGTTTGTAACTTTGTTTGTGTTCTATCCTTTTAGATACTGTATGTTGTTTTTACCGCCAGAGGTATAAAGTGTGTCACTACATATCCTAACATCTCTTGCTAATTCATCTTTGTATAATTTCTGTATTCTCAAATCAAAGAAATGTATTGTTGTACTGTTAGTGTTTTTTGTAATTAATATTTATTAATTATTTTATTAATAATTGTTTATCATAATTTAGCATACAACAGGCGACAACAGCAACACCCTAATCCTCTAATAACAGACTTGGTTGGCACTCAAATGGCTCCCAACCCCCTATGTATTAATGGAGCTAGGGATTGCCTAGAGCTCAGAGCCCGTTATTCCCCCCAAAAAACTAGCATGGTCCTGGGGCCAAAATGCATCCTACTCAATAAAAATAAATTATCCCCTATCTATTCCCCCTGTTTAATATTGGTAATTGTCTGACTCTGTTAGCAAATCAGAAGCCTCCCTGTTTGAGCCCTTCACTGTCAACAAATCAAAAGCCTTCTATTGACAATTTGAAATCCCAGCCCTACCGGCCACAGAAGGACAGATGATCAGAAGAAGAGATGCATGTTTTTTTTTGCCGGTACAATTTTTTTTTTTTTTAGAATAGGTGGATTGGTTTAATTTTCAGCACAGGAAAAATGGTCATCCAAAAAACAAACATCCAGCTATTAAAAAAAAAAAACAAAATCGCATCAACAAAAATAAAAAACACCGCGAAGCAGCTCTACCTCTTAGCATCTATCCTACCGGGTTGGGATGTAAAATTGGAAATAGAACGCTTCTGATTGGCTGGTTTTTACAATCCAGCCAAAATAAGTGCTGAAACAGTGATGCTCCTGGTTGGCTGACAAAACTCAGCCAATCAGAAGCTTTCTATTGCCAATTTGAAATGCCAGCCCTCCCGGGCTGGGATTTCAGCATGCATCTGTCATCTGCAGAGGGCGGATGCTTAGAATAAGGGTTGCATCAGTTTTTTTGTATTTTTGCTGGCACAATTTTCTTTTTAGAATACGTTGAATGATTTGATTTTTGTATGGCAACTGTCCTTGGCCCGAAATTGAGGATCGAGGGTATCGTAGACGTCATGGGACATTTGAAAAGGATTAATTTTTTTGCGGGGCGTTCTTTGGATACCAGAGGGGTGGGCAGTGAATTTCACATGTGTTTCTTTAAAAATGTAAAAAAAAAATGCACTGTAAACATTTTTACAAATTCAACGCAGCCCAACCTCTGACTCAAAACGTTGTCACTGTGGCATGTACTGTGGGGCAACCTGGTGCTGTGCAACGTGATGTGGGCAATAATAGAAAGGAAGAATAACTAGAGTGACAAGGGCAAAGGAAATAAATAACAATTAGAAATTATTTTTTTAGGGACTATATACCCAAAACATTGTTTTTACTGTGCATGTAGAGAATACAAATGATAAAATATGATCTATACATTGTGTTAGCAAAACTGCAAATATGCGATTAACTTTCAACTCATCCTAATGATTAGCATCTAAAATAAAGATTAACTATGCTATATACATATTTACAAAGTTAAAAGCAAGGCTATTTTCTAAAATTTATTGTCACAAGAGAAAGGGATTTAGTGAAAAAGTGGGATCCTTGCTGATGCACTACAAGCATAAAATACATTTGATTATTACATGATGCATGTTTTAGTTAGGGGTCATAGCCTCCAAAATAGCTCAGGCGAACATCTGTAAGAGAGCTCCTGACTTGGCACTGTTTTTGCACAGCAAATATTGACTCAGATCACTTTATCTGAGATGCGAGCGCTAGACATGTCGAATTGTACAGACCCATAATTGTGCTTCTGCAGATGGTATTTAGAATACATAATGTGGGGGCAGTTCTGACAGAAGCCACTCATGTTTGTCATTGGATAAGCAGGCACTTTAAACTTCCCATGAACCGTGCAAGTGTTGAAAACTATATTTTATGTTTGTGCACAAAGATCTGATCTATGAAGCCTTTTTGAGGAAATTTGAGCTCTTTAAGAAATTCATATTTCTCTTCCAATTTCTGTAAGTTTTCTATTTATTATATGGACAAATTTAATAATGCCATCACCTGCTTGCATTAAATGCAAGGATTTTTATCTTCATAATGGAAATAAATATTTTTTTGAGTGATTTTGAAAATATAGATTTATATTCGAATTTATAATTTTTCCAAATGTCAGTTAACAGGCCAGCTGCATGTTACTATAGTCACTAAATAACATTTATTTTCATAGAGCAGTTGATTAAAATAGTAGATAATGTTCTATCGGTTGATATACACCAGGGGTGGCCAAACCATTACTCACGACTTTTGACAAATAATCATTCCATTCAGACACCAACAAAATGCTTCAAATTCGAGGCCTTAGAATTTGTTCAAACTGAATTGTCCCAATAGCAAATAGTGGGACTTCCGAGGCTATCTTTTCGGTAGCCCAAAAAAATATCCAAAATAGCTATGTAATCTCCCCCCAAAGAAAGCCCCAAATGCCAAATGAAAAAAAAAAGCACAGTTGAATTAAATAAATTATTTTAAAAATATATAAATCCTTATAAAACATATCAAAATAAGTAAATATATATATATATATATATATATATATAACATGATATCAAAAAATAATCTTTAATTATGTACAATAATATCACAATAATAAAATAAACACAGATAAATACATATGTGTAATATATGTATATAAATATATAAAAATACACATAAATACAATGACATAAGGTAATACATAAGTATATATTTCATATAATAAAATTCGTTCATGAAAAACAAACACATGTATCCCATACACCAATTAGTAACAACAATTGTTTATGTCTCGCGGTTCACAAGTATTTGAAGTTCATCTTATGTGGCTCTTACAATACATTTAAACAATGGTGCCAGGAAGCATCTAAATTCAATAGGCCACAACATTTGGAATGTCAAAGGTTTCTTACCCCTGTAATAGACACAAATGATACAAAGCACCCCTTGGGCTATTTTGATAATAATACTGATAGCGAGAAAGAAACACCTATCGGTAGACACTTCTTTAATAGTTATGGGGCGATATTTCTAAATGCCTATTAGCGGGCATTGTTGTTTGGATATCAGGAAGAGGAGGAGACAGTGCGGCCAAATTAAAATATATAGAAGCAATGTGGATTTTTAAACTGTAGATCAGGAAGCCCACAGGCCTCAATTCAAAATTGTGTTTTGTCTGAATCAAATTTTCAACATTTATTATAATAGGTACTGTTTGAGACTTGTGCCTGGCCTGCAGTAATATATAACCTTATGCCAATAGATAGGATTGTAATCAACTTCTACATATGCCAAATTTGAAAATGATCATGGTGATGATGTTGGGCTGACTAGATGGACTGAATATGTTTTATCTGCCAACACCTTCTATGATTCTATCAGAAGCCAGGATGATAGATCAATGCTGTTCTTTATGATGTGTTTTTACATAATCTTTTTATACATATATATGCGCAATATACTCTGGTGTTTGCATGGGGAGAGTTCCGGTGTTTAATTATTATTCTTGTGATCTATTGCTTCTGATTAAGTGCTTTTAGCACAAAATGCGTCAGGTGGTAGATCCTGAGCCACTGGTTGTCCATGATTTGAAGATGCCTGCACGTTTTATTTAATAAAGAGTTTTTTTTTTTACTGCCTGTATTGATTATTTCTACAAAGTTCTCATCAGAGCTATGTCTAGTTATAATTTTCCAAATAATCAATATACCATGAATGTTCTTACTGGTCCATAAAACCTTCCTGAAATGCCAACCTCTATTCAATATGTAATACCTTTCAATCTCTTCAGTGCTTTTTATATCTGTGTGTTTGATATATAAATGCAATAGTAATAGGCTACATGGTGTAGACTGTATTTATAGAATTCATTTATACACTTCCAGATTAGTCCTGTGATATAGCACTCATACAGTAGCTCCACATTTCCCCCTGTAATGTCACAGCTGGTACCACTGTGCTGTCTCTTATTACACAAAAACAAGGCAGACGCTTATCATCAGACAGATGGTAAGCAGCAAAGCTGCTTGTACCAATGTGTAGTGAGACAAACAGCTCTTGGCATAACTTTAGACAGGAGTTTTGCAGCCTTGCATGGGGCAAGGGAATGCTGCCAGCTCCTAACAACACTGATTTGGTGTTAGTTAATGTCCATGCATGCTTCCATCAAAAAAATTGAAATAACGAGGTGTCAATATCAAGTTTGTCATTGTACGCAGTGTGGCCTACTCAAGAGAGAAGAACAACAGTGAATTTGTTGAAAAGGGTGAATTATGGGAGAATGTATTCTGCCATTCAATAACGTTTTATCCCTGCTTTGCTCTAAGCCACAACCAAGCCGTGGCTTTCCAAACACTTAAAGGCCGTAGTTAGTGAGAGTCCTCCTAAATAGTGCAGGCCAGGAATTACCATGGAGCTGTAGTAACGACTGAAAACCCAATGGAAAGACAAAGAATAAATGAGCAAGGGGTAATGTGCGGATAGGACAGCTCAGGAGTAAAAGATGAATTCTTGTTATATTTTGCTTATTTGATCATTCTAAAATAGAACACTACCAACGATCCAGTCAGAACCCAACATTTAAAAATGACCTGGATCATCAGAACCCAACATTTGAAAATGACCTGGGTCAACAGTTATGAACCCCACCCTTCATAAAAGGTGCTGGGCACCCTGACGTTCTTCATAATTAGACAATCTCTAACAATATTCTCTATTCAGTAAGAATTCACCAATATACCCCTATTCTACATGCATGTTACTAACTAAGGCATATTGGAATGAATAAAAGTACCGTATTTGCTTGAATATAAGACGACTCTGATTATAAGACTCCCCAAACTTTGGAAATTCCTCTAGGAAAAAAAATCAAAAGCCTGAATATAAGACTACCCTATGGGAAAAAAAGTTTAACTTGTATATATTAACATGTAAATTGCTTTTTTATATTTAATAAAAATGATGATATAAAAAAAATGCATTTCTTGTTTTAATTTACTATTATTTACCCATCCGCCCCTATACTTTACCAGTGCTGCTTCCCCCTCCCTACCCAGCAAACCCAATGCTGCCTCTCCTCCTGACTTGCCCAATGCTGCCTCTCTCCCCTCCCTCCCTAATACTTGCCCAATGCTGCCTCTCCACCCTCCCTCCCCAGACTTGGACAATGCGGCCTCTCCCCACTCCCTCCCTAATACTTGCCCAATGCTGCCTCGCCACCCCTCCCTCCCCCAGACTTGCCCAATGCTGCTTCTCCACCCCTCCCTCCCCCAAACATGTCCAATTGATGCCTCTCCCCCTCCCTCCTCAGACTTGCCCAATTGATGCCTCTCCCCCTCCCTCCCCCAGACTTGCCCAATTGATTCCTCTCCCCTCCCTCATACAGACTTGTCCAATTGATGAATCTCTGCCTCCATCCCCCAGACTTACCCAATTGATGCCTCTCTGGTGGCAAATGGGGGCATCCGTTGGATGTCTGCACAATACGTGCAGACATCTTCCAGTGCTGCCCAACACTTCTGTCATGTGACCTCCCGGCTTCCATCATAGAAGTCTGGACGGGAGTGCTAGGCAGCATAGGAGGATGTCAGAGCATATCGTGCAGACATCCATTTGCTGCCCCAATCTTCCTGGTGGCTAGTGGGGGCAGCAGGTGGATGTTTGCATGAGACGTGCAGACATCCTCCTATGCTGGCCAACACTTCCGTCTTCTATGAAGTTCATGTGACCTCCCATCTTTTGTCATAGAAGAGCCGGGCAGTACTGGAGTATGTCTGTTCACATTGCGCAGACATCAACTGACTGCTTCCTAGGGGGATTAAGTGCAGCTCTGCAGGGGACCTGGATCCCAGTCTTATAGTCAGACCTCTATTTGAGGTCTGATTATAAGATGAACTTTGAATTTGCTCTGAAAAAAGCCTTGTATTATATTGAGCAAATATGGTATTTGCACTTGGATAGGAAGCTGGTTGAAAGCTAGAATACAGAGGGGGGTTGTCAATGGCACATTTTCCAACTGGACAAGGGTCTTAGATAGAGTTCCTCAAGGCTCTGTCCTTGACACTATTCTTTTTTTAATTTATTTGTAAATGACCCAGTAGAAGGTATGAAAGTAATGTCTCAGTTTCTAAAGATGACACAAAAAAATTATGGAAATAGAAAGGGTTCAGAGACAGGCTACAAAAATGATCAGAGGAATGGAGAATTTCACCTATGAAGAAAGACTTTCCAGATTGGGATTGTTTTGACTGGATAAGAGATGACTTCACGAAGATAACCAGTTACAAGTAAGTTCAATAAAAAAACTTTTTTTTTCTCGAGATCCTACCTTCCAGACAACACCTGGGCATCCCCAAAGATTGGAAACAAATGGAGCTAATGTCTTAAACATTGAGAAAGTTTCTTTACTGTTAAGGTGGTTATCAAAATAGACTGCTATCTGAAGTTGTCTTGACTGACTCAATATACCATCTTTCCTCAATTGTAAGATACATCCACCCTCTCCCTACCCTAATTTTAACACCTCTGGAAAAGGAGTCAATCTTAGAATTAATGGCATCTCACATATTGTAACAGTGTACCAGTGACACCCAGGAGTAGGGACCCTTGTTGCAAGATCGCCTCTTGGGAAGTACTTTGTGGTGTTCACCCTGACAAATATGTACCCGAAGGTTGAGCCCAGGACAATGTTTTGCCAGGAGCTTATGCGGCACAAGTACAACTTAGAGGTAACCAGGAATGGGTTGCTGGAGTACACTGAGCAGCCCAGGAGACAAGACAGACTGGAATAGGTTGAATAGGCTGAGATCATGCGGAGTCGCGGATCAAGCTGGGGATCGAGGCAGGCGGAAAACAAGCAAAGTCAAAAACACAATGAGTATTGGAGGCAGGCGGAGATCAAATGAAGTCAAGGTACTAGCTGGCATTGATGCAGACAGAGTAAAAAAACCAAGCCCAGGATTAGAGGCAGGCGGAGATCAAACAAAGTCAAGGTACTAGTCGGCGTCGATGCAGGCAGAGATCAAAAACAGAGTAAAAAAACAAGCTGAGGACTGGAGGTAGGTGGAGATCAAACGAAGTCAAGGTACTAGCCGGGGGCGATGCAGACAGAGATCAAAAACAGAGTCTAAAAACAAGCCAAGGGTCAGTATCAGAAGTCAGACGAAATATAACAATAGACCAAAAATAGAGAGAACTCTTTGCACAGTCAACTAGAAAATGAATGAACAGGTGAATAAATATAGGAAGTGATTAGCATAGACCAATAGAGGAGGAGATGAGTGTGTCAGGAGGAAGGAACAGAAGAAAACAAAAAGAATACAGAACACTAAAATATAGATGCATATATAATACAATAGAAGAGGTTCCCAAGTGATAGAAAGAAAGTAAAACCGAAAATAAAACAAAAACAAATGCATTTATTTGGAGTCTGTATAGAGAGCACACAAAAGCACAAAAAGATGGCCGCCGTAGATGAAAAATGTCTCGAGAACTCGTGACTTCCTGACTCCAAAAACATGGCTGCCGTAACAACACGAGAACTATGATGGTGTGATGAAGAGTGGAGATCGGGTAAGTGACACATATGACAGCTTAATAAGGCATCCAACAGCCGAGATTTGGTGGCTCAATTCTGCATCATACATTCTATGAAGCAAGTCTAAATGTTTGGAGCGCTGTCATTGCTGATGATATGTCATGCTATTGAGCAGGAGAGTTGGCATATGGTATTGGGTGGCATTCTAAGTTCCTACATGTTTATAGGTGCTACTCATATGTTTATTTATTTGGCAAAGGGAACAAAAGATGAGAGGGAAACAGAACACTAATGGGGCTATTCACTAAAAGGTGAGTTGAAGTGAGATGAACATTGCATGGCAGTTTACATTGTGCAGGGACAAGCACGCAAGGCCATCTTTTATGTGGGGCAAACAGGGCAGCTGCCCCAGCCCACTTACTCTTGGGGGCCCAAAGCAGCTGCCCCATGGATCCCCTGCCCTTGTGCATCCTCTCCGCAACGCATTGTGCTGCTGAACTTTTTTTTTCCTGCAAAGCCCCACCCGCTGGTTGCAGCTGCTGGAAAAAGAAAAAGAAAATCATTGCCACCGAATATGATAGTACGTCATACATGATTGCTTTGTTTCCCTACTCCATTCAGGATGGAAGAAGACTGCATGGAGGAGATGACTGGGGAAGGAGGGTGGTATATAATGAGCACTGTAACAGTGACATATTAATAGAAAACTGTAGCATCTTAATTGGCAAATTGGCTGGGGCATCTTTATGGCACAATATTACTGGCATCTGAATAGCACAATAATACTGGCATCTGAATAGCACAATAATACTGGCATCTTAATGGCACAATAATACTGGCATCTGAATGGTACAATAATACTGGCATGGTAATGGGCAAATTGGCTGTGGCATCTTAATGGCACAATAATACTGGTATCTTAATGGCACAATAATACTGGCATCTGAATGGCACAATAATACTGGCATCTGAATGATCAAATTGGCTATGGCATCTTAATGACACAATAATACTGGCATCTTAATGATCAAACTGGCTGTGGCATCTTAATGGCGCAATAATACTGACATCTTAATGGTCAAATTGGCTGTGGCAGCTTAATGGCACAATACTGGCATCTGAATGGCACAATAATATTGGCATTTGAATGGTACAATAATACTGCCATCTGAATGGCACAATAATACTGGCATCTTAATGGGAAAATTGGCTGTGGCATCATAATGGCAAAATACTGGCATCTGAATAGCACAATAATACTGGCATCTTCATGGCACCATAATACTGCATCTTAATGCACAAATTGGCTGTGGCATCTTAGTAGAAAAATAATACTGGCATGTGAATGGAAAGTGACAATGTGGCTTATTCTGTAGGGGCAGTTCTGTGGGAAAAAAGTGACACTGTGGTATGTTGTGTGGGGCAAATTGACACTGTGGCATGCCAAATTGTGTGGGTGCAATATGAGTGCAAGCCAAGTGCTGTGGGTGCAATATAGGTGCATGACAAGTGCTGTGGCTACTCTATGGGGCTGTGTTAAGTCCTTAGGTGCAATGTGGGTGCAGGAAAAGGGAATAGAAACAAGAAATGCAAATTTTCAATAACATTTTTATTACATATGAAAATAGTTGGACATAATATTAATAAATTAATTTAAGTATAAATGCAACTAGTGAGAGAGAGAGAAAGAGAGATGTGTATAGCTCTTTAATATCTGTGTATACTTTTGTAACTTAGGCAATGAGTAGTTTTTTTCAGTGTTGCATAGTAAGAGGATATCCATATTGCAGCCCTTGATACATATTTTGATTCATATATACAGTTTATACACTTCAATTATACACTTAATATACACAATTTATACACTGCAATAACAGTACTCACTGCAATAAAAGCCCAATTGTGTGTGTGCTTATTTGTGTGTGTGTGTGGTTTTTTTTTGCTGGGGGAATATTGCAATGGAGGGTGTGATTGCATGTCGGGGAGGGGGGCAGGCTTCCGGGGACCCAAGCAAATGCTTTCCCTGGGTCCAATGAATATTAAAGACGCTCTGAAAACATGGTGAGTTTTCCCTGCTAAACAATCTCACCAGGTTTGTCCCTGAATAAGGTATAGCTTTTAGTAGTGAAGCAAGCAAATAGACATAGGCACTCACCAGTCCGAATGAGGTAAAATAAGTCGATTTATTGATGAAAAAAAATTCATGTAGATAAATTCCAATGTGACAAACAGGATGAATATAGTGGCATCGGTAGTGGTAGCAGTTTTCCTGCTTCCCCACTTCCGATGCCACTATATTCATCCTGTTTGTCACATTGGAATTTATCTACATGAATTTTTTTTCATCAATAAATCGACTTATTTGACCTCATTCGGACTGGTGAGTGCCTATGTCTATTTGCTTGCTTCACTTCTATTATTTTGCTGCTATCACAGCACGGACGGAGCACCACACAGCCTGAGGTATTATTGGAATATATCTTCAGGTGGAGCCGGCAACTCCCTAACGGGAACCCTTTTCTTCTACTATAGCTTTTAGTGACTAGCCCCCTTTGTGTAGAAACATCTATACCAGAATTATTTTCCCTCTCTCCATCGCAACCACATGGCTCCACTCCAGACAGCCTTTAATTATATTCCATCAACTTGTATTTATATTGCACTAACAATATACAAATGAACTCTGGAAGTGGGATATGACACTGTGATTGTGTGTATGTGAAACTGTGATTGTGTGATTACACTGTGTGATTGATTGTGTGTGACACTGAGTGATTGTGTATGTTTGTGACTGCAAAATTATATGGGTGACACTTCTGGATTTTGTGTGTGCGTAACATTGTGTGACTGTGTGTGTATGTGACTGTGTGTGTATGTGACTCTGCATGATTATATGTATGGCACTGTGTGACATTGTGTGTATGTGACACTGTGTGATTTTGTGTGTGTATGTGACACTGTGTGAGTCACTGTGACTGTGTATGTGTGGGACACTTTGATTATGTGTGCATGTGACACTGTGATATTGTTGTACCTGGACCTTATCTATGCATCCTTGAGCTGCATATTGAAAAATTAAAAATCAATACCAATACCAATACCACAATGAGTGCAGGTAAAACTGAATGAGCCATCACAATTAGTGAATTAACATTTATCAACACTTACTCCGGTTTTCTGAGGTCGTGATGACGTGAAGATGTCGACGTGAATGGGAGGAGCACCCGCAAGCGTTTGAGCGGATCTGGCTGATGGTGGACCGGAGAAAATACGCTCGATAGTGACCCGTGGAGTCGCTGTAACCGACGACCCCTTACCCCACGTAATATATATCTGAACCAGAGCCGCCTGAGCCACCCGTGTCGACAAAAGAAGGACACTACAAACGGAGACACCACAGCGAAGGGACCGAGTCCTAGAGGTTCTCAGAGGAAGTAAATATTACAGTGCCTCTGGGAGTACAAAATCCGGGACATTGGAAACCGCTCGAAAGGCTGGAAACCGCCTAAAGCGCTGAGAGGCCTGAGTACCACCCGGCAGAACAGATAAGTGGCATATTGCCGATTATACTTGTTTTTTACCCTATATTCAGATATTATACAGTTAGTGACGGGGACATATCATTCATTAATCTCCCGTTGAGAGTCCTGCATACAAGATAGAGGCTTGAACATAACTAAGCACACTGTCACCATTTGAAATACATACAGGGGTTCCACATTTGTATACCCTGATCCATTCTCGCATTGACTGGGAGACCAAGAGATCGCAAGATACGGACAATTATCCAGGACATTAGCCCTGACTTGATAGAATTAAATCTCGGTCCCTGAATGAAATTGGTCCCTGCTCTAGCCGTATTATAAGTACAGTGAAGTACACTGGGACACAAGGTCGGTGGGATACTTGGGCCTTAGAGCTGAAGATATTGTCTCAGACCTACGGGCATACACCTGCAAATGAAACACTCGCACTAACCTAGACTTGGGCCCAACATTTATCGAAGAACGATAAACGGTAAACTCAGCAAAGTCTGACACATACCCTCTATAGATTAATTTTGACCTGGGAAGTGACATAATAATTAACACTTACTCCTTTGCATCACAGACACAGCTTCCAAACGTTCTATTATTTTGCCATAGCTAGTATGGTTCAGGTGTCCATCTGAATACATCACCATAAAGCTTCTGTCACCATCTAGCCGACTCTTTTAAAAGCACCAGAAGCCACCAGCAATGTAAGGTTTTTCCTCCTTTGTTGGAGGCACCAGGCTTTCAGGTCAAAGAACAGATTTGGTGAAGGTGGGAGGAAATTAATGGGGAAAAAGGAATGCTGGTGTGAGAAAAAGGTAGAGACAAATGGAATGTAAAGATAATAAAATAAACTGGGGGGTGACATGGAATGATAGAAGGAGGAATTATTAGAACTGAAAAATAGAGGTGACATCATAAAGCTACGAAGGTAAGTAAAGGAAGGAAACACACTAGAGAAAATCATGGTTCTGACGTTGGTTTCTGTTGCTTATAAAACAGTCAGGTGGACAGAAGGCTCATTGTGATTCCGCTCTATTAAGACAGGTAGCATTTCAGCTGTGATAACAGGTGAAAATAAGTGAAAGTTTGTAATCTTTGTATGTGATGCTAAGAGTAGGAGCTGCTCATTGTTTCTTTACTCATTTGGCTGATGTCAGTATCACCTGAACTCATTTTGCTATCTCTGGTGGAAAGTATATGCCTGATTTGGAACCATAAGGTATCTATAATTATTGCATTATCATGGGCATACTAATTAATCATCCAACGGTTTCTCCAAGCAGCTTCTTGCACTATGAAGGACCAAATGATGGGAAACATAGGATGCTTCAAAATGATATTACAAGAATAGCACTGTTCAAACACTATGCCCACTATATGCATATCTAAACATCAATTATGAAACATGGTACCCATCAACTGTTTTTGTACTAGTGAAAAGCTTTCATAGCTTCCCTCTTTGACGAGTCGTGTGCCACTGACCCCAAGTTGAGACAAACTGCAGTCCAAATACCAAAAACAGCTGCCCAAGAAAAAAGATGCTTTGACTGGACCAGAATGGAGGTCATTTCAATGAAACTGAACCCCTGTTACGCAGATTGTTACACTATAACATAAGCGACACTTTGTTCTTAAAGGGACTATATCACCTGAACACTGATTTTACTGTACATGCAGAGAACAAAAAAAAATAATGAAAATTATCTACATATTGTGATGGAAAAACTGCAATCAAATTAGAGAAAAAAGAAAAATGTGTCCGTGGAGTCTTCTGCTTATGACATCATTTGTGGCTTGATATGCATATTACTAATTTTCCATTGACACCCAGTTCATTTGCATTATATGCCACAGGTGTTGTCATAAACAGGAGACACATGTAAGACTTCACAGGCACATGTAAAACAAAATCCCTACTTCAGGCATTTGCTTGCAATTCTGCTAATACAATAATTTGTTATTCTCATTCTAAGTTATGTTTAAGTGATACAGTCCCTGTATCGGTAAGGAAAAAAGCACCAAATTTGCAATTTTGTGTTCCTCTACCTGATCGCAGAGTGATTGCGAGCCAGGGACAGAGAGGCAGAGACCCCATCAGAGTCTTTACAGACCCTGTGGGTCCCTGACAGTAACACTTGTGATGAAGCGGAGGCAGACCAAAACTGAAGTTAGGGGTCAGGGAAATGTTACCAGTGCTCACTTTGAAAACAAATTGCAGGTTGAGTATCCCTAATCTAAAAACGATCTGTTATCCCAATTTTTTTTTTTTACTTTGCCACAAGTTGCAAATTCCACACACACCTGTCAGAATGCAAGCGCTTAACAGTTTGTTCAGTGTCCAGCCCCCTTAATCTGTGTTATAGCCTTTCCATGCATGCTCAGATGCCCAGAAAGGATAATACAATGGCAGTGTGAAAGCTACGTCACAGTAAAAGGGATTTATTTGCTCTATACAGTATTTGCATTGATACTACTATCAGGGCCGCCATCAGAAATTTCATGGCCCCTTACTGAAAAAAAGTCACACGGGCAGCGGGGGCCCACAGGGCAGCTCTGCTTTGCGCCCCCAGGAATGAATGGGCCCTGGGCAGCTGCCCCGTTTGCCTACATTTTTTTTTACTTTAACATTTTTTTTAAAGGGCCGAGGCCCAAGCAGGCCACCTGGGCCAACCAGGCCCCGGACGGGATGTATCGTCTGCCTCCACCCCTGATGGCGGCCCTGACTACTATATTTCATGAGTGCTGAGAGCTTTAATATATCTTAGTAATGAAAATAATCCGTTATCCCAAATAATCTGTTATATAAAATACTTCTGGTCCCAAGCATTTTGAACAGGGGAAACTCAACCTGTACTAACATTCCACATACCTTTGAAACAAAAGATTGCTTTAGAAGTCAAAACATAGCAGTGGAACAGGATCAGCAGCAATGAAGAACATGACACTAATCATCCTAGACATTTTGTGCTTTGTTCTCACTCACTAGTTAGCTGCCTGACTAAATACAAACAACAGGAGCTATCAAATTTTTTATATACAGGACATTAGCCACCCTAATTGCTCCTGATTTCTTTTACAAAGCAATATATTACTTGACTGGGAAAGGCATTCTCTCCGCTGCATTATTAGTTTAAAGGCTCACTCCAAAAAAATACAATTCCACTTGCTACGGTTTCTTGCTATTAACCTAAACAGATCTTATTAAGTCCTCTTGCTTTTAATTTCATGCATACGTTTGTATGCTGGGCCATACGTTTGTATGCTGGGCCAGACATTTGTATGCTTGGCCATATGTTTGAGGAAGACATATAACTTTTACATTCTGCCCTTCTGTATAATTCAGGTTTGTTCAGAACTAAATCAGTTACTTAATCAAGTTAGTTTTTATGGGATCCTCTACTTGACTAATTCATTGGTTCACCCTCTGAACACACTTGCATTCTACATTCTGCAAATGAACATGTAACCAACTTGTTGCCAACTGTCCCATTTTTTACAGAGAAATTGGCAGTGGCAGGCGTCGGGTTGGAAACAGAGTGTTGTAGTTCAATGGCACGGGGTCATGTTACATCACTCAACCCTGTGTAAGCTGCTGCTCATAACAGTCCCATGGGCAGGTCATACCATGGCATCTTTTTGGGTTAAGATCTTGGCTCTGACTGGGACACTCCAAATAGCAGATTTGATAAAACTATTATGAAGTAGTTACTTCATTGTTCAAAGTCAATGTCCGGCTGCATCACTCAACTTCTAATGAGCGTCAGCAGATGAGCAGCCACTTATTCTGAAGGATACCTTGATAAACTTGGGAATTCATTGTCGCCTCCATGATGGCAATCTTTCCAGGCCCCATCGGCAGCAAAACAGCCCAAAATCATGATGTTTCCTTCTCCATTGGTTTTTGAGAGAAGCAGCTTTCTCCGTGATGTCCTGCCATATTTGTTCACAAACAGCCTGCCAGTACCATGATTGTCTACAAACAGCTTGCCAGTGCCATATCTGTCCCCAAACAGCTTGCCAGTGCCATGAATGACCACAAACAGCTTGCCAGTGTTATCTCTGTTCTCAAACAGCTTGGCATTGCCATTTTTCTTTTCAAATAGATTGCCAGTACCATCTTTGCACCTAAACAGCTTGTCAGTGTGAGATCTATACCAAAACAGATTGTCAGTGCCATCGAAAAAAGTATGTGTCCTCTTGTGATGTATATGCTAGGAATAAGACTCCTCACTCTTCACCAGTAGGCTTGCTTCATACTCTTCATATTCCTAATCATCCCTGGGGATCCATATCCATGGACTTTATTGTAGAACTGCCTTCCTCTAAAGAACACACTTCCATCCTTGTTGTCATGGACCGGTTTACTAAAAGGAACCATTTTATACCTGCTCCTTGGCTCCCTTCAGCCAAACAGACTGCAGAGTTAGTTATTCAGGAACTATTTCTATGGCTTTCCTGATAAAGGGATTTCTGACAGGGGGGTACAGTTTACTTCACACTTTTGGAAATATTTTTGTTCTGGTCTTGGAATAAATGCGATTCTGTCATCAGCTTTTCATCCTCAAAGCAACGTACAGGTTGAGAGAACCAACCAAACTCTGGAGCAATATTTGCCGTATTTTATTAGCTACCTGCAGCATAACTGGCTATACTTTCTACCCACGACAGAGTTTGCCTACAACAATGTTCTACACAGCTCCACATGTCAGAGCCCATTTTTTTGCCAATTACGGTTACCATTAAAACTTTTTAGTCTGTCTGCCGATTACTACTTCCACCCCTGCAGTCCCAGACGGCTTACTACCTCATAGCAATCCCAGAAACTATTTAAGAAAACTCTTTTGAAGGCTAAAGGTTGTTAAAAAAAAGAGCTGCAGGTAAACTTAGGAATGTGGCCCCAGTTTATCGCATTGGTGAGAAGGTTTGGCTTTCCACTAAGAACCTCAAGCTTCAGATTCCATCTCATAATGGGTCAGAAATATACTGGTCCTTTTAAGATCATTGTTCTGATCAATTCGGTCACCTTCCGCCTGCAACTCACAGATTCCGGTAGTGCACCCCATATTTCACACTGCATTGCTAAAACCTTTCCATGAAAATCATTTTCCTGGACGGACCTTACCTGCCCCGGCACCAGTCCTGGGGGATGGTGAAGATGAATATAAGGTGGAAAAAAATTCTCTCTAGCAGGATCCAGTAGAGAATGTTCATGCCTCTTGCCTGATAATGGCTTTTAACCAGCAAATAAACAACATCCAGAGGCTGCTCCTGTAGAGGAGGGAGTGATGTCAGAAACTGACTGTACCTGCACTTGTACCCTCACTTCCATTTTCCCAGTCTCTCTTCTTTACCAGTTCACCAGCCTGTCATTCACAATGTATCCTCTATTCTGGTAACCATGAATCTATAAAGTCTTGTTATCACTGTCAACTCTTCTCAGCTGTGTCTGGTTGTGTGACGACTCTCTGCCTATAAAAGCCACTTCCTGTCACTATACCCAGATTACCGTGGTTCCTGTCGGCATTATAATCAAACCTGCTGCTGATCTCTATTTACCTGCTACTGAAATTGGACCATCTAACTACTCTGCCTTCTCTACTGACCATGGCTTGCCTGACTATGCTTCTACTTTTTGCTCCTGTCTGCATCCTATCTGCATCATAATAAAGCCTGCTACTAATTTGGGACTGTCCGACTACCCTGCCATCCCCTACCTACTCACCTCGGCTTGCCTTTTTGCTCCTGCCTATCAGATCTGCTAAAGACCTGATCTGGCTGCTGTACTCCAAAACTTGCTAAACATCAGTATCATTACATGCACACACACACACACACACACACACACACACACATACACACACACATACACACACACACACACATACACACACACACACACACACACACACACACATACACACACACACACACACACACACACACACACACACACACACACACACACACATACATACACACATACACACACACACACAGTGTATATACATATATATATATGACTTGGTTCATTGCCTCAATTACCTCTTACCTCCAAGTACAAGTTTAATTTATTCTTTTTAATATAAAATCTCATTACCTGCATAGCTAACACGCTCTATCTCTCACTATCATACCCATTTCATCTTTGATATAAGAACAGAGAGAAAATCAGGCTCTCAGATAAAAATCTATAATCATTCGGTGAACTTGCTCTTCACATTCCTAAACAAAATTAACAGGATGAATCATTTAAGGAAGAAATTAGGGGCAGAGGCAAAGTGTGAGTAGGAGAGACACAGAGGACTAGACAGAGCAGAGACAGAGACAAACAGAAGGCAACGAGCACAATTCTCACATAATTGGCCTGGAAGATCATTATTTTTTTTACTAGCAGTTTTAATAAAACACATTTCGATAAAGGAATCATGGAAATTTAACCCTTTGTTGGTTTTACTCACATATCACCAAGTTTTTCCTAGTCTGACTATAGGACTACTATTTACTAATATTGTTTAAATGTTGTGGAACATGACATCCAATTTGGGGAAGCTTCCCAAGCTATTTGATTTGGACATTCTAGACAAGGCCCTCCAACATGTTGAACTTTCAAGAAAGGTTACGTCTGCCTGCAATTCTTCAGTTTGAATTCATTATGGACCTAATTAATAATTCTACTGCCGGCTGTAAGAATTCCACTAATGTTAAAAGACATTATAATAACTATTTGCAAATACTTTAAAGTAAAAGCATCACACTTGACTCCAAAAAAAGATAAATAGTAGAGCAAGACATATAGATAGAGGGTCCTCTTCATGTTGGTTTACCTCGTTGGCGAATATTGAAATTTTACCACGAAGACGACAAGGTGAGCACAGGTTACGTTTCAGGTAAATGGCCCAAACATCCAGGTTACATTCAGCATCATCAGCAATAGCTATTTTGGCAGAGACTTGCTTCTGTACTGTGTGATCTGGCCCTGTAATACAAAATTGTAGTTTTTTGGGGGCTTGTAGGACAAAAACACTATTCAACATTAAAGGGTTAAAATCAGTTCACATATTTATTCCTGCACACAACTGTTTGTTATAGTATGAATAATAGTTGCCCGGAGCTGCCAACTATATTAACTCTTTATAAAGAGTGTAAAAAAATGATTTAGTAATATCATAGAGGTTAAACTTATATTGGCCCCTATTTATTAGACATAGCTAGAACAATGGTAAGGGGGGCATGAAGGGGTGATTAAGGACCTCCACAGCAGTTTAAAGAGCCCAATATCTATATTGAACCAAGATATTCTGATGATGCTAAGTAACGAGAAACTCTTGACGTAGTCAGTAATAGTGATCCATATTTCCCCATCTCTCCTACCATTTCTATGCCTTCAACAACATGGCCATAGATGAAAATTGTACTTATTACCCTGATGGTTTTTTCAGAGCAGATGAAGAACTCAGAGCCATTCATGTTGGGGCCAGTATTTGTAATAAAGGGTCCCAGAGACAGTTGGATCTATTCACTAAAATTTTACTTTGGAGTTCGAATTTCAATTTGAGACTATGTCAAATTTGATACCTGAGTTTGACTTAGAAAAATAGCTCAGGTTGGAATCTTCCCCACTGAAAGTAATGGGAGGTGAAATGATTGAAGCTATTTTTGAGTGAAACTCGGGTGCCGAATTTGACTTAGTCTCAAAAAAAGCTTTGATCATTTCACCTCCCACTACCTTTAGTGGGGAAGATTCCAAACTGGTTTTTTTTTCTAAATCAAACTCAAAATTAAAGTTGAAATTTAGTGAACAGACCCAAGTGTGTTTTTAGGATGATCTTCTTATAATCAAGCTTTATTTAGATAAATGTACTTTTCTTTTGGGGTCTCATCCCTGGTACAAGAGATTGGAAGCAAGATGCTTTGTCCTTATATCCTTTCTCCCCATTGCACAGGGCAGTCTGAATTTATTTTTAACCTGCACCTCACCTGCAGGTCACTTTTTTTTTATTATCACCCTGGTCTGTACTAAAATACTAATTTCTGTTACTTGGTACATTTACCAGTGTATCAAAATAATATCAAAGGAAGAATTCAGACAATTGAAGAATGATGCTGTTGGTGGTGCTAATGGGATTTTTTGCAATCTGTTCCCTTTATATACCAACAATGAGTTAACTAGGTATCACATATTTCACCTTTAAATCTGTACTAAATCCTCAGTTAAGTCTGCATTCCTGTGGAGTTTGGCTAGAAGGGGAAAAGTAAAAATGTTATAGGCAGAGGGATCAAGGTAAGTTAAGTAGTTATCTTAATGGCAAGTTTGTACAACTATAAACAATAATTACTCACTGCTATATGTTTGTAGTAATACCTGACCGAGTACAGACAAAAGGATGGGTTGATACCCATGTGTGCATTGGGTGAGAACTCAATCCAGTGAAACAACAAAATAATTATATTGTACCAAGATGTTTTTTATTGAATCAACTCTTCTACTGCCGGAGATGGCTTCTTTGTTTAATAATTTTAGTCTCCATAAATAAGACAGATTACCGAGCAATCTTTGTACTTGATCTCACAATAGTAATTAATTAATTATTACTCTTAGTATTTGGTACTGTTTATATGTGAGTGTGCAATGCAGTGTTGGTCTCTGAGGCATAAAAAATTAGCCCCCCCTAAACCGATCATCAATAACATTATGACCAGCACAGGCAGTGTGATCCTTTGGGAAAAGTTCTTCTGGGAAACCTTGGGCCTACCATTCATGTGAATGTTACATTGACATGTACCCCCCTACTTGAGCATTGTTGCAGACCATGTACACCCTTTCTCGGAAATGGCTCTCTGATAACATTGGCCTTTTTCAGCAGGATAATGCACCCCTGCCACAAAGCAAAAATGGTTCAGGGAAATAAAACTGTGTTAGTGACGGCACTACAAAATAGAAGATCGTTCAAAAATAATACTTAGTAGCTCACAAACACAAGTAACATGCATTGAGACTGAGTAAGGGATCAGTGCATCCCTTGGTACTTGTCAGCATCCCTGTATGAATTGAGTAATACACAGTGAAAGTAACATGCTCTGAGTAGTGGATTAATGCATGCCTTGGGAGTATCCCTGGAGGAATGGAGTAATACACCAATAACCTTCTCTGTGAGGGAGTAATGGATCAGTGCATGCCTTAGGAGTATCCCTGGAGGAATGGAGTAATGCACCAATAACATGCTCTGTGAGTGAGTAATGGATCAATGCATGCCTTGGGAGTATCCCCGGAGGAATGGAGTAATACACCAATAACCTGCTCTGTGAGGGAGTAATGGATTAGTGCATGCCTTAGGAGTATCCCTGGAGGAATGGAGTAATGCACCAATAACATGCTCTGTGAGTGGATAATGGATCAATGCATGCCTTGGGAGTATCCCTGGAGGAATGGAGTAATACACCAATAACCTTCTCTGTGAGGGAGTAATGGATCAGTGCATGCCTTAGGAGTATCCCTGGAGGAATGGAGTAATGCACCAATAACATGCTCTGTGAGTGAGTAATGGATCAATGCATGCCTTGGGAGTATCCACCGGAGGAATGGAGTAATACACCAATAACCTGCTCTGTGAGGGAGTAATGGATTAGTGCAAGCCTTAGGAGTATCCCTGGAGGAATGGAGTAATGCACCAATAACATGCTCTGTGAGTGAGTAATGGATCAATGCATGCCTTGGGAGTATCCCTGGAGGAATGGAGTAATACACAATTAACATACTCTGTGAGTGAGTAATGGATCAATGCATGCCTTAGGAGTATCCCTGGAGGAATGGAGTAATACACCAATAACCTGCTCTGTGAGGGAGTAATGGATCAATGCATGCCTTGGAAGTATCCCTGGAGGAATGTAGTAATACACCAATAACATGCTCTGTGAGTGAGTAATGGATCAATGCAGGCCTTGGGAGTATCCCTGGAGGAATGGAGTAATACACCAATAACATGCTCTGTGAGTGAGTAATGGATGAATGCATGCCTTGGGAGTATCCCTGGAGGAATGGAGTTATACACCAATAACATGCTCTGTGAGTGATTTATGGATCAATGCATGCCTTGGGAGTATCCCTGGAGGAATGGAGTAATACACCAATAACATGCTCTGTGAGTGGATAATGGATCAATGCATGCCTTGGGAGTATCCCTGGAGGAATGGCGTAATACACCAATAACATGCTCTGTGGGTGAGTAATGGATCAATGCATGCCTTGGGAGTATCCCTGGAGGAATGGACTAATACACCAATAACATGCTCTGTGAGTGGGTAATGGATCAATGCATGCCTTGGGAGTATCCCTGGAGGAATGGACTAATACACCAATAACATGCTCTGTGAGTGGGTAATGGATCAATGCATGCCTTGGGAGTATCCCTGGAGGAATGGAGTAATACACCAATAGCATGCTCTGTGAGTGAGTAATGGATTAATGCATGCCTTGGGAGTATCCCTGGAGGAATGGACTAATACACCAATAGCATGCTCTGTGAGTGGGTAATGGATCAATGCATGCCTTGGGAGTATCCCTGGAGGAATGGACTAATACACCAATAACATGCTCTGTGAGGGAGTAATGGATCAATGCATGCCTTGGAAGTATCCCTGGAGGAATGTAGTAATACACCAATAACATGCTCTGTGAGTGAGTAATGGATCAATGCAGGCCTTGGGAGTATCCCTGGAGGAATGGAGTAATACACCAATAACATGCTCTGTGAGTGGTAATGGATCAATGCATGCCTTGGGAGTATCCCTGGAGGAATGGAGTTATACACCAATAACATGCTCTGTGAGTGATTTATGGATCAATGCATGCCTTGGGAGTATCCCTGGAGGAATGGAGTAATACACCAATAACATGCTCTGAGTAGTGGATTAATGCATGCCTTGGGAGTATCCCTGGAGGAATGGAGTAATACACCAATAACATGCTCTGTGGGTGGGTAATGGATCAATGCATGCCTTCTGAGTATCCCTGGAGGAATGGACTAATACACCAATAACATGCTCTGTGAGTGAGTAATGGATTAATGCATGCCTTGGGAGTATCCCTGGAGGAATGGACTAATACACCAATAGCATGCTCTGTGAGTGGGTAATGGATCAATGCATGCCTTGGGAGTATCCCTGGAGGAATGGACTAATACACCAATAACATGCTCTGTGAGTGGGTAATGGATCAATGCATGCCTTGGGAGTATCCCTGGAGGAATGGACTAATACACCAATAACATGCTCTGTGAGTGAGTAATGGATCAATGCATGCCTTGGGAGTATCCCTGGAGGAATGGACTAATACACCAATAACATGCTCTGTGAGTGGGTAATGGATCAATGCATGCCTTGGGAGTATCTCTGGAGGAATGTAGTTATACACCAATAACATGCTCTGTGAGTGGGTAATGGATCAATGCATGCCTTGGGAGTATCCCTGGAGGAATGGACTAATACACCAATAACATGCTCTGTGAGTGGGTAATGGATCAATGCATGCCTTGGGAGTATCCCTGGAGGAATGTAGTTATACACCAATAACATGCTCTGTGAGTGGGTAATGGATCAATGCATGCTTTGGTAAGTGCATTGATCCATTACTCAGAGCATGTTACTATATACTACTCCATTCAGCCAGGGATACTCTCATGGCATACACTGACATATCATTCAGAGCATGGTACTGTGCATTAATCAATTTAGCCAGGGATACTACCAAAGCATACATGAACCATATTTCTTAAAGGGCCAATAAAGAGTCAACTCAATAAAAAAGAGAATTGCAGGGAATTGAGACAGTAGATGAGTTGGAAAAATCCTCCCAAATTCTCCCATTTCATTCTCAGTTGCATTGGAGAATTTTTCTAACTCCACTACTTTGGTCTAAAGTTTAAAACTCCTATCTCCATTCTCTGAAATTCTTTCTTTTTGAGTAGGTCTTTCAATGCAACAGTATGCAAACATACTGGCAGAAAATCAGAAGGTATCGTAATAATTGTGTCTCTTTTACAAATAACTTTGGTTTCTTCAAAAGTAACGTTAAGTCAGTCATCTAACCTGGGAGGAAAAAAATTATTTGTGAATGGGAATGCTAATTATATTGCTAAAGAGATAGTAAATGTGAATATTTAATAAAAGTTTGTGGGAACAGGTGGAAAGTGAGAAGAGTGGAAGAGCCAGAGACTCAGGGGAATTACACAAGATGTCAGGCCTGGAATAGAAGAGAGAACACAGAAAACGAAGGGCCACAGATATATTTCTAGGTATTTATTTTTTTATCATAAAACAATGTTCAGGTGATAAAGCCCTTTAGTGTGATAATGGGAAGTACTGCTGGGTTTGCCGTGTTACCCAAGATTCCACCATCCCAACCCTATATAAATGGGGTGGAAAAAAAGGAGAAGATGGCATTTCATTCTCACATGCGTTAGAGAACATTGGGTGAGAACCAGTGTACTTACCTTGCTTCTATAAGAGTGCACTGAATTTATAACCAGCAACCACTGTTAGATTTGGATCGAGTAATAATAAGTTTAACTAAACCTGTAGTGTTCAACTTGTGCTGAGTAGATGACAATTGAATGAATGTGCTAACATTCACTCTAAAAATATCCCTTGTATAGATTTTAAATTGTAAGGTTGAAAATGCATTACTTTTTGTCCTACAAAATACAGATGTCTATATATAGTATTTATTTATAGATATACCGTCAGTGTTGAAGCATGTATAAATCATGCAGACATGGTCAAGAGGTCTAACTGTTATTCGAACATTAGAATTTGGAAGCTTCACAGTCTAAGTCTAAGTAAATTTGATTGTGCTTTACATGATGGTATAACAGTTGACCTCCTGGCAATTCATGCACAACAACAGAAAATGGTAGAAAATCCAGTAAACAGCAGTTCTGTTGATTTGTCATTGAGAGAGCTTAGAAAAGAATGGCTCGCTTTGCTTTTACATATCAAGTTTCACTGCTGATATCTACGAATAGTACGAGGATGCTACAGCACCAAAAATATATGATGGAATGCTGGAAAAAAGACACCTAGCCTGTGGTGTGAAGTACTGTGATGAGCAGGAACAGGAATGGGATGGGAGTATTAGTTCACCCTTGCAAACATGAACCTAGAAGGAGCCAGTAGTACAGCACCTGGACGTGGCATGAAGGCCAGGGCGACGTACAGAGGAAAGATCCAATAATCGTAGTCAAGCAGCATCAGATCAAGAGGAAGGAAACAGACAGAGTCAAATATCTAGAATCAGGAACCAGAAGATGCCAAGCTACTGAGAGCACAGCCAATTGCCTATTAGAGTATAGTGTTAATTTTGATTTCAAATTTTGATTTAGTTTTATTCATAGTATTTTGACTAAAATGCCATTTTAGTTTAGTTCTATTTTAGTCATCTGAATTGTTTTAGTTATAGTACATTTAGTACATTTTAACCAGTGAGGGAGGGAACAGGTTATACAGTATTAAGTTAACTTGCTAGGCAGATGGGAGGGGAAACACTCTAAAACTAACTACCGTATTTTCCAGCGTAGAAGACGACTGGGCGTATAAGACGACCCCCCAACTTTTGAGAAGATTTTCCTGTGTTAAAGTCATCTTATACACCGGAAAATAGTATCTATATTTTAACTTTTGAGGTTAAAATATAGAGTTTGGGACCCTCCTCCCCCCTTCCCCAATACCCAATACCCAATACTTACCTACTTTCTGCTCTGTCTCCCGCTGTTAAACTGGTCCGTGGTTGTGAGGGAAGCGTTGTGCGCTCCCCTCCAGCCGCGTGGTCAATAAAGTTTGTTTACCACGGACCGGCTTAACAGCTGGAGAGGAGACAGAGCAGAAAGTAGGTAAGTAAACCTCAGCATTTCCGGCGTATAAGACGACCCCCCAACTTTTGGGAAGATTTTCCTGGGTTAAAAAGTCATCTTATACGCCGGAAAATACAGTATTTAGATGCAAGCTATGGAACAGACATTCCTTTTCAACATGCAGGTGGTACTAGCTGTTGTTTGTATCATAGTGTGGGAGATATTATTTTGATACATATTAGGCCCATTGATATGAAAGGACAAGCTTTTAATTGTTACAGCATACCATGAACCTATTGAATCCTTTATAGTCACTGTTAACCCATTTTGAAATAGATATTTCTGTCACAAACAATGTATCATATACAACTGGTTCCATGACCACAACTTTGACTTCAGTTTACACCAGTGGGCAACATAGTCTGTAGATATCAATGTACTATAACTCCTCCAGAATGAAGGGGAATGGGATGTTTCATCATGAATTTGGACAGCGTGATGACAGTATGGACCAAATTCCATAAGGAATCTTTGAATCCATGTTGCAAAAAAATCAAGCTGTTCTGGAGGCAAAAACCATCTCGCCTCATGTTAGATACATGTATATTATTTCAAGTATCAATGAATCAATACACTTGTTGGTCATGCCACACAGTATAGGAAGAGAGTATATTTAAAAGAGGAAAAACTACCACAACTAGAGGACATAATCTAAAATTAGAGGGGCAATGATTTAAAAGTAATATCAGGAAGTATTACTTTACTGAGAGGGTAGTGGATGCATGGAATATCCTTCCAGCAGAAGTGGTAGAGGTAAACAGAGTGAAGGATTTTAAGCATGCGTGGGATAGGCACAAGGCTATCCTAGATATAAGATAGGGAACTGGGAACTAATAAAAGTATTTAGAAAATTGGGCAGACTAGATGGACCGAATGGTTCTTATCTGCCGACACATTCTATGTTTCTATTCTATGATTACATTTTTTTATCTACCTGGGTCTTGTGACCAACCCTTTTTCTTAATGACAAGTGTATACAGGGTCTGGTATCCCTGGAACATCACATACAAATACTATAACAGATTACATCTTCCTTTGCTGATGCTTTAGAAGGTTTTTGTGTTTGGAGGCTTACAATAGTTGTGTGTTCAGCTTATTTTTTAATGGTGCCCCTCAATGTTAATATCGAAACTATTTTGTGCACATAAAGCTTGAATTCTAGTGGTTGATTTAAAAAAAAAAAGCTTTTTCTTTAAAAATACTGTTTGCACATCTTTCATATAGTTCTACAAATTACAAATTGCAGACAAGTGTCCATCATACATTTCATTTGGGTATTCAAACTCCCAGCCTCAGAACCTTTTCAGATTATGGCTCTCTAAATTTTTGCTCTGCGTATCCAATCAATCACAATGATGTTTATTTCAGTTCTCCAAGTCATACTCTAGTCTCAGTTAGGTTAGCCATGCTCAGTCAGTACTTACCTAACATGCAGTTGTTATTCAACCTCTGGCTCTTTTCAGTACATGTAATTTGGAGCTGTTCTGTCCATTTCAACCCCCTCCCTCCGATTCTCTCCCTTGATGCACAGATGGCTGGGGTCCAAACCCTCCTCCCCCTCGTTTGTCTAGGACTGTCATTTTAATGTCCATGTAGAGTTCCTCCATTCCTGTTTCTGTCCTCATTACCGACTTGCAGCTTTTGTTATGTATGAGTGAACAGAAGCAGTCAGAATAAATTTAGGAAGCTGCAAGAGAAAGGTGGGATCTGGGAATAGAATTTAAGCAAGGGTACAGGCCATTGTTTAAAAAAAAGTAAGACACTTTCACTGCCAGTTGGCTGACAATGCAAAGTACTTTTTTCGGTTTGTAGAGTATAAATTAAACAGTTGAATCTTATATTTACAAATGTAATCTTATCTCCATGAACCAAACCCTTCCTCTATAAAAGAGTAGTATCATTTTATTGACTATTATCAAGCCAGGTACCTACAATGGACCCAATCTACATTTACCTTAGTACCCAGAGTAATTTGCCTGACTCCTTTTTAAATTACAATTTTTTGGTCAGTGTAGCAAGTAATCCCTGAAGTTGGTGATGATGGATACTTATGTACCCCAGCATCAGTATCTGCTCAGCTTTAAACCAAATACTTGGTAGCTTGGAGCCTTAGCATTTTTCTGTTTATATATATATATATATATATATATATATATATATATATATGTTTGAATTTATTGCCTATAAAAGTAAAACAAAATTAGGTGTCTATCTCCTGCATTCATTTTGTGAATTTTACTCAACAGGCAACATTCTCCAAAATCTTTCTCCAGCAAGTCTCACTTTACAACTGTGGGCAGAGCTTGCTTGATAAAAAAAAAACACCCGTGTTTTCTTACTTACTCCTGTGTATCACTAATGGGCAGGAGAAGGTGACTCTATACACTTTTTTTTTTTTTTTTACCTGCCTTTCAACAAAAAAAAAGTACATCTTTCTGGAGGAGAGAGGAGATTGACCTAAACAGGATCATAACTCCACCCACTTGTGATTGAGTTACATTACCCTCCAATTCAATGTATGACTATGGTCAGAATTCTGACTTATAGACTGCATTCTGTGTCCCCAGCCCCAAAGTGAGAAATGTGTGCTGTAAAGTCACTAAGCGGTGGCACCCAAAAACACTATATTTAACAAAATGGCAGCTCCTAGTCACACTTGTTTAGTTACATATTTTAGTAAATACAGTCACATAACAAAAACAAAAGACAAATCTGAAATCAGCAGTACAAAATAAAAAAAAATAAAACCTTTTCAATTTTGGTGGGAGTGTCCCTTTAAGGTAAATGATTTCCAAGTGACCAGGTCATTGGTAGATCCCATTGCAGTAGGTGAGTATGGTATTTTATAGTGAGGTCACAGGTTTACACAGCACACTGAATTAAATAACATGGGGGTATGTTGTAGGAAGTGGTCTACAGCATGGCATGTTCTATGTGAGAGAGATTGGGGGTGGAGAGTACAAAACTTGGTTTTACGACATACACATGAACATAGTCACTACCCGATCAAAAACACATAACTTAAAACACAAGATGGTTGCTGTATAAGATGGCCATGTCCTGGCTGTTACATAGTGGTATAGTAATAGAGGTTGAAAAAAAGTCCAAAAAGTTCCAACATTCTATCTATCTTCTTCCAGCTGTTGAACTAAAAGAAGGCACAACACAATATTTAGTGATTTTGAATTTTGACACAAAGGCATTCAGAATTCTCCTTGGATCAAAACGCTCTAAACTTTGATTCTATTATTTATAACCCTGTTCTTTCTGAGGTCTGAAAAAAATATCCAGACAATTTTTGAAGGCATCTATTGTATTTGATAACACCACCTCTCTCGACAGTGAATTCCACACCTATATAGTCCTTACTGAAAGAATCTCTTCCACTGTTTCCTATGAAATCTTTGCTCTTCCAGTCACAGAGAATGGCATCTTGTTCTTTGTAAATGTCTGTTAATGAACAGATTACTAGATTTATATAACATTATTATATCCCCTCTAAGATGCAGGTGTTCTAGCGTATATATACATATGTTACGGGATAACAATGACATTGCGTAGAAGGACAAAATGGCGGATCACATAAGAGTGTCTGTACCCACTTTATCTTTGTAAAAAGTCAGTATTTAAGTAAATCTGAGATTTAGCAGGACAATTCTAAAAACTGAGTTTTCTGTAGTCGTAAAATCAAGGGGTTAAACACATTAAAAACTAAAGGAAGAATGGAAGTAAAGATAAATAGGCTAAACCTTGATGGAAGATGTCTCATTGAATAGCAGTGCTCAGTATGTATGACTTCAATTCTCATTAAAACAAATTGCTGCAACAAAAGAGTTAATAACGTTCTCCATTGTCCCCCATAATTCTCCTTTCCTGTCTGATAAGAAGCTTGAAAATACATTTACAGCTGATAGCCTCTCCAAAAAAAATCCTTTTCAACAATGTTGCTGTGAGAGACTCACAGAGGCTTTTTTTCCCCCCTTCCAAAGTCTAGACTATGACTCTAAGCTTGTGGGCTGATAGTGCATCACTATTGCAATACGACTTTATGTCCTTTTATTGAAAGGTATCCAACTGTAAAATGGGTGAACAAACAACAAAAGAAGGTTGGCGCACAGGAGGAGGTAGAATAATTTTTCTTGAAAGAGTTCCAGTCATAATGTCCAAGACTGACTTAAAACAAATTATTATTTTAAGGTCAGAAGATGTGTGACAAGAACTCGGAGAAATAATTACATTTATTAATTCAACTAACCAATTTCCTACATAGAAAATATTTCTTCTTTTGTGGGATGACATTGGTTTCACTACAATACATTATAAAGTGGGCAAATACACATTATTTAAAGGACTAGAATAATATGTAAATTACAGTATACATGTTTGGAGGGTGCCACCTGAAAAATAAGTTCTACAAGCATATTAGCATAAGTATGATAAAAAAAAAATATAGAAGAGAGAGTCATTTGGTGAGACCTGGGAAGAATTATTTATATGACCAATGGGCTCGATTATAATTTAGCAGTGGCAAGGAATAAGTTAAGGACACATTGCATATTTTCATAGCACTTTGGTAAATCACTTTACTGAGCTGCAGTACTCAGCAGGGCGTATATTTGGCTGCAGGCAATATGCATTAGTGGGTTTTGTTTGACTCAGCAAAAAAAAGTTACTTATCACTGAAATTGAAACTAAACAGATAGTAATGTTAGATCACTACACCATGAAAAGAAGTTCTCTCTATCTACTCATGGCCATCTTAAGACACAACAAAAGGTACGGCTACAATGATACAGTGTACTTCATACTTTCCATTTGTATCTTATTGGCTGCTCTCCCTTACCCCTGGTCTATGCTGTGCTCTGCAGTGAGTGACTGGGAAGCAGAGAACCATGCTGAATTACATGCATTCAATCAGAGAGGAGATACATCCTTCCCCTGCCCATGGCCAATCAGAGAGGAGAGGCATCCTTCCCCTGCACTTGGCCAATCAGAGAGGAGATACATCCTTCCCCTGCCCATGGCCAATCAGAGAGGAGAGGCATCCTTCCCCTGCACTTGGCCAATCAGAGAGGAGATACATCCTTCCCCTGCCCTTGGCCAATCAGAGAGGAGAGGCATCCTTCCCCTGCACTTGGCCAATCAGAGAGGAGAGACATTCTTCCCCTGCACTTGGCTAATCAGAGAGGAAAGGCATCCTTCCCCTGCACTTGGCAAATCAGAGTGGAGAGACATCCTTCCCCTGCACTTGGCCAATCAGAGAGTAGAGACATCCTTCCCCTGCACTTGGCCAATCAGAGAGAAGCGACATTCTTCCCCAGCACTTGGCCAATCAGAGAGGAGAAAAGTAATAGATACGGACCGCACTCTATTTATTCGTTGTTGCCGAAGTCACAGGAAGTCTCCCAAGTCCTTTACTCATAAAAGAATAGTATGAGACCCAGCACTCGGTGTCAAAGAGAGTTTTAATAAGACAAAGACGATGTTTCAACCCGCTCAGGGTTTTTTTCAGGCTTGAAAAAAACCCGAGCGGGTTTAAACGTCGCCTTTGTCTTATTAAAACTCTCTTTGACACCGAGTGCTGGGTCTCATACTATTTTTTTAATCAGAGAGGAGAGGCATCCTTCCCCTGCACTTGGCCAATCAGAGAGGAGAGACATCATTCCCTTGCACTTGGCCAATCAGAGAGGAGACTGCTTTGTCCCCTGTAATTCTATCTTCTGTAGGGGTAGTTACTGCTTTGCGCAGGGTATGTGAATATATGGTTGGGTTTGCTATATATTAATGTATTGATGTGTGTGTGTATATATATATATATATATATATATATATATATATATATATATATATATTGTATACAAATATATATACACATATATGTATTACTCATATCAAAGACGCTAAGCATCATTAAACATATACTCCACAACCCACAACTGGTAGAGTGCCAGCACTTAGCCTTCTCTATTAGAAGCTTAATGCTACTTGTCTGTTTATACATCTATGTTTATGCCTCTCTACCTAGGTGAGGGGAATTAAAGAAGAGTGCTAGAGAGCAGGAAATGGTGACCATGCTGCAGAGACAAGGCCTAGTGCCGCAGCAAACCGGAGCACAACCCATAAATCCATTAGACAGTAGACCATCACCATTTTTTAGGGTGGGACCACAGAGACCCTTCTTGGAGAACAAAGGGGAGGTCACCATGGGAAGGAAAAGAGAGAAAGACCCCAAAGATATCAAAATCAGAGATCAGGAGATACAGTGGTAAGAGAGGAGGGCTATGTAAAAAGAAGGGAAAGGTTCTACAGACGATAGACACTACAGGGATATTTAATATTTCCGGAAATCAGCTGAGTGAGATCCAAATTAAGGTTTTAAGTAAAGGATTGAAATATGCCCCTACACGTACTCTAAATAAATTTGATACATTCATAGATATAAATAGATTCGTGAGAAAAGTGACATTAAAGAGGTTTTTCACAGGGAGACAACAAAGAAATTTGGGCCCTAGTGGGGAGACGAATATAGTCTCGAAAAAAGAGAATAGAACTTCCCTTAAGAACTGGTCTACCTTTTACCCGACCACATGTAAATCAGGCCCACTGGAGGTCTTTGAAAAATTGGTTATGGAGGATGTAGAAAAGGTAAAAAACCATAAATTTGACCAAACTAATTTTACTGCAGCTGAAAGGGTGGCCTTGATAGCTTTTAAAAAAGGATGAACGTCTAGTAATAAAGCTGGCCGATAAAGGGGGGGGGGGGAGTTGTTATTATGTCAAAGGAATTCTATCTGGAGGAAGCACTCCGCCAGTTAAATGATACAGATGTGTATGTGCGCCTCAAAAGTGATCCCACTATGGTACAAAAAAAATAATTAACGGGTTATCTTGATGAAGGGAGAGAAAGAGGCTTTCTGGGGAAGGAGGAATTTGATTACATTAACAATGTCCATCCGATTATTCCAGTTTTTTACTTCCTCCCCAAAATACATAAGAATGTCCAGACCCCTCCTGGTAGACCAATTGTGTCTGGGGTGGGTTCACTATATTGTAACCTTTCAGAGTATATAGTTATAATCCTCCAGCCATTTGTAAAAAAGGTTCCATCGTATTTGCAAGACACCCTGAGCATTCTGAACACTCTTAATACCATTATATGGGAAGAGGGGATGTGGCTAGTCACAAGTGATAGAGAAAGTTCTAACAGAGAGCCAACTCCTGGAGGAAGACTTTGTGAAGTACATAGTGTCTGGAATTGATTTGATACTCCATAAAAAAAAATTCTGGTTTGGGGAGGGGTTCTTCCTACAGAAACGAGGCACCGCGGTGTGCCCCCAGTTACGCCAATTTGTTTATGGCAGAGTGGGAACAACAATTTGTGTGGTCTGGACACGGCTGGGGGTCAAATCTGGTCTCCCATCACAGGTATATAGACGATCTTTTCTTCATATGGAGAGGTGAGGAAGCAGAACTAAAGAAATTCCTAACCCATTTAAACAGCAATGATTGGGGTATTAGGCTAAATACTGAATATAACAGCCAAAAAGTACACTTCCTTGATCTTGAAATATATATTGAAAACCTGAGTATTAAAACAAAAACCTTTTTTAAAAAGGTCGACGTAAACAGTTTTATAGGGAGAGATAGTGGGCATCACTCCCCCTGGCTAGAAAATATCCCGAGAAATCAGGCCATTAGACTGAAACATAATTGCACTGATAATGCAGTATTTGAGGAACAATTAGATCTACTGAAAAAACTTTTTTGGATAGGAACTACCTGGAACAGGACGTAGAGAGAGCCTTCGATGGGGTAAGAACACTTGAAAGGGATTCCCTCCTACAATATAGGGATAAACTAGACGGACAAGAAAAGGAAACTTCCCTTCCAATAATTTTAGATTATAATAACAAAAATAAACAGTTGAAGAGAATCCTGAATAAACATTGGTCCATCTTGAAAAAAGATGATATCTTGAAGGAAATCATCCCTGAGAAACCGAAGATTATATTTAGGGGAGCTCCATCTATTAAGAGGTGTTTAACCTCGAGCTACACCAGGGAAAATAGGAAGAGCAATATTAATACGTTTATGAGCCAGAACCCAGGTTTCTATAGATGTAACAATTGTAATGCATGTAAACAAACCAAAAAATTACCTAAAAGAATTTATAAATTCACTTCAAAACATACAGGAAAAGCTTATGACATTAAAGACTTTCTTAATTGTGATTCGAGTGGTGTGATCTACCTGCTTGAGTGTCCGTGTGGACTCCAGTACGTGGGTCGCACCACAAGAAAAATTAGGATACGGGTGGGGGAACACTGTAACAACATTCGAAAGAAACTTTTGACTCACAGTGTTCCTAAGCACTTTTTTGAGCATAAAAATAATCCAGAGGAATTGAGCTTTATGGCAATAGCAAAACATAAGAGATATTGGAGAGGAGGTAATTCCTGGAGAGAATTAGGAAGGCTCGAAATGAAGTGGGTATATGAGTTACAGACCCTGACACCCAAAGGGTTAAATGCAGAGTTTGATTTGTTCAAATTTCTGTAGTTGGCTGTAATCTTGTGTAAATCTGGCCTGCTGTCATATATATGTGGTGATATTGCTAGCATGCAGGAACCTTTAATTGGGTTGTGGATGTGGGAACACTTTGGGGATAAAAACACTTATAATTGAGCAGTATGGGGATGTTTAGAGCTCTGGCTATATACGAGATACTGCAGATGCTAGCAGTGACACAGGATGACATATGCCGATTTTTAAGCTTGCATAATATGTATTTTACTCTGCTGAACTTCTAATATCTCTGTTTGGATAAATGACTGACAGATGTGTTTCTCCGTTGTTTTTTCCCATATGAGAAATCACACCCCTTGCATTGAACGAAGTCCGTTTCCATCAGACTATATGTCTGGACAGACGGAGAGATGTGAGCAGGGGGTGTGGAGTTAGGAACCAATGAGAGGATGGAAGGGTGGAGTAAGCATGATGCGTTTCCACGGAGATGAAGGGGCGAAGCCTCTGACGGACGCACTGAGGAGGACGGAGTTTGAATGCGACAGGATTTAAAAGGACTCAAACAAACACATGGGGACACTTGAAAAAGCCTCGGTAAGAGGTGAAACGCGTTGTGCTGCAGGAGACACGGGACTTAAAGGCACTGGACACTTTTCAAGAGCTTCATTGATTTTATTAACTGTGAAGATTCTTCCATTTTTAATGTAAGATTTTTATGTTTTTTTATACCTTGTATTAAACAGTGTTTTTTTTGACACCCCTGCCTTCTCTCCTCATGTGTTTACACATCTCTGGAGCTGCTGTATAGGAGGTGACCTGTCATCATATACCCATCTCCCGGGCTCCCTGGTGCTGATATCCCTGAGCAGGTTGTTGCTCAGGCTGATGTGAGTGGTCATTCAGCACAAATTATTTTGTGTTCCACTATTATTTTGATATACTGCACTATAATATTTTTTATGTTTCTTTTCTATTCCCTTTGTATAATACTGTAAGATTTTGCTTACTGAAAAGGGTAAATATTAAGTGTGTATTTGTGTTGGTTGTAGCGCACCGGTCACGTTTTTCTTTTTTCCATAAATCCATTAGTACAGGCTTGACCTGGTTCCTCTTACCATTAAAGACAGCTCAGGGTTGTTAAGACTCTGAACATTTTCAGCCACAAGGCGATGCTGGATGTCCCCTTTTTATATCTAATGCCATGTGTGGTCAGGGTGTAATAATATACCAAGCAGATTTCTCTCTCTCCACCCACCCACTGCTTATCTCTCTCCTCCCTCCCCCCCCCCCCCCCCGGTAGTGGTTAAGTTTACACCTCAACATAACTGCTGGTGAACTAGATCTTAGTAATTACTGTTCCCATAGCTGTTGCTTGAAACAGTAATTCCAATCTAGATGTCTGAACACCACTGTAGTAGAGCTCAACCAACCAAACCACTTAATTCAGCCCCCCCAAATAATAATACTTCAATTATTCCCTGCCCTTAGGTATAAATAAGGTAGACTTTTGTCCTCAAATCTTTTCTAATAGGACTGGATTATTTTTCCAAAGGAAATAAAATGTTCATTTGCATGGCCATACCTTCTGATTTTGTGGCCACACATTCCAACGCTCTCAGTGCTCAGATGACAAAGAGTAGTGACGTTGCCTTGCTGTACCACACTGTAGACTTACACTTCAGCACCTACACTAGGACTTGTAGCAGGCAAGTGAAGTCAGAAACCACAGGCACCACTAACTCTCTAAACCTGAGGATACATTATAATTCCCCGGAATTACACAATACACACTGCTGAATCCCCACAAGAATTCAGAAAGGGAAGTCACCAAGTTGCCAGTTGTTACAAATATTTTACATGTCAGAACTTGCTATGTATTGTCTATAGTTATTTATAGTAATAAAAAGGTAGTGACATTGGTTATTATCCTGGCAGGTTCTATTGAAGTGAACCATAGCAGCCAGTCATATACAGTATATTTAACAATATTGGCAACCAGTACATAATAACTTGCGCTAGCTTGTGCCTTTTCCAGACTCAGTTGGTTAGTAGTCAATAATCTTTAGCACTCTCTGATAGTATTACTATAACCTCTCTGATCCAGTGACGCCTCTACCCAGTTATCTGATGGACACAGCTCACCTGCTGTTTAAAACGAACAGTTTGTCTTATTACCCCCCACAGGTCATCTGTACTTAAGATGCATTGACGATTTACTTTTTGCTTGCCAGGGCAGTCAGGAGCTTGCTGTTGGGTTTGTTGAGTACCTAAACAGTAACAATCGGAACTTTAGATTTACATTAAGTTTGGGGTTTCTGAAATGGACTTTCTAGATGTCACTTTGCATGGCCAGAAACATCAAGAAAGTGGTTACTAAGGTGTACTGCAAACCTATAGCAGGTAATAGAAGTTTGCATGCTACGTTTTTTCACTCTCTCTCTAAAAGGGCAATCCATTCATTTAAGACATACTTGCTCAGTGCATGACCTATACCATATACATGCTGAGGGTCTAACTAGCTAGGGGTTACTGTAAGAACAAAATTAGGAAAGCAAGGGCCATTGTAGACAAATTTAAGAGACCAGATTTGTTGAACAACTACTCTAGGAGGAGATAATTCCCACAAATTAGGGATAACAAAATAAATTTTGTGACCAATTATAGTTTAGATAATCATAATCTCTGTAAGATCATCAAACTTGCTTACCCATCCCACAGATGGATACTAATATCAATCTTTTTTTAAATTACTTTATAATGGAAATATCAAAATACATACATTCCATATGAAGGTCTAAAGAAAATAAACGATTAACCACAGAGCACGTACTTTATATAGGTGTATTAAAATAATTCAGTTTTTAGCATAGCTCAACTCTGTCAGGAGAGACAGCAATAGCAATTGAAAGACTCATTACCGAGCGTAATGGAGGAACTCAGACCAAATATTGACACAACAGTGTCTAAATGGCGGAAACTATTATGTTACATAGTGACATAGTGTCTGCACACTAATAGAACATCTTCATTAAACAATCTACAGGTTATTTACAACGTTGCACAGTCTTTGTTTGTTTTATTGTGTTTCATTTTTGGAGAAGTACCTTTTGCTGAAGTGGTGGTAACATGATAGTTTCTATATGAATATTTTTACAGGCTTTTCATTCTTCAACTTCTGGAAGGGAATTTCAAGGGAAACGGTTCTTAAACTGTAACACAAATAATGTTATCTATTTAATTACCTGTCAATGATGTAGCAAACAATATGCTGGAATGCACTGGATGTGCTTTAAGATGCTGTACATCTAGGTGCCATTTGGAACACTAAAACTAACTCACCCATAGGTGGAAACAGATTAAGTCACATGACAATGGCATTAGAGGCTTCAATTTCCAGATAATACGTTCCTAGCAAGAGGTGGAGATGTACATAGAAAGCTCTGCCAGCAGGTTTATTGGATCTTTATTGGGACTATATAACCAGTGGGCATGAATCCTAAGTGGGACTTGTGATACTTTTTCCAGTAATTGATATATGGTTTTTATTGGATTGAATAAGATACTATTACATTTTGTACCTTTAGATTAAATCCCATTTTAAATTATTGCGGGCCCCTGTATCCTCTAATTATTGTGTTGGGTTTACTTGTTTTGTTACACTCTGATCACACTGCAATTTATGTTTTTTTCTGTGTTGCTGTTTATCATAATTTATCTTACCCAAATGAATATATTTGAATCATTATTTAGATTAGGGTTGTTTCTAAATACATTTAATTGTATTATGGCATCCATGCATATTTTAATGTACTACTAAGTACTAGCACCACCGACCATCCACTTTAAGTCCTATGCCTCTCTTTTTATGTCGAAAGAAAGCTGCTATATTTTTATTACAATCATGTTGATTTGTCTGTATTAGCGGGATCATGGTAAACTGAGGGAATTTTGCAAATTTTGGGATATCTACATCGAAGTTGAAATGATGAAATGCGCCAGGTGATGGTTTCACTGATTTTGTGGCCTGTTTGCTCCGGATCTTTAGAATTTTTTTTTTATTTTAAACACTTCAATAAAATGTCTATGTTTTTACATCATGTTTCCTGGCGAAATTCCTCCACGGCTCTATATCAGCTGCCTGACGATTGGCCTGATTGCCACATAATTGGTGGTGGTTCATTTTGTTTCCTAATTTTTACTAACCTAGAGTAAAAATTCTTTACCCAAGAAATTCTATAAAATGTGTGTCATGGATTTTTTTTTTCCACTTACTTGTAACTTAATTGTTGTAACCGTTTTATCCATTGGACTTTCAATAAAAGCTGTGTTTGTTCAACTGGAATTAATTCTCAGCATAATTCTATTATTTCTTCTGAAGTTGATTGTCTCTACATTTTTAATTATGTGTTTACCAATTCCTTCATTATTAAAATTGTGCACAAGTTCAGTAAAATACAAGCGTTTGCCATCAATGATTTTAGTTGATGTGTTCACTCTAAAGACCCTACAATGTTTTATTTTCAGCTATCTTGTGATGCTTTCAGACTTCTTAGATTTGAAGTCTATCATCCCAATTTTGAAAGGCTTTAAATATTCCTAGAACTTTTTGGGGTTTATCTCTCTCCTGTGATCTGAGGTGACAACTGAGGGATATTTTAAGTGATAGGCAAAAGGCCTAGTCACCTTTTTTTCTACATTTTTAATTATGTGTTTACCAATTCCTTCATTATTAATATTGTGCAAAAGTTCAGTAAAATACAAGGGTTTGCCATCAATGATTTTAGTAGATATGTTCATTTTAAAAACCCTACAATGTTTTGTTTTCAGCTATCTTGTGATTTTTTTCAGACTTGGTCATCTTAGATTTGAAGTCTATCATCCCAATTTTGAAAGGCTTTAAATATTCCTAGAACTTTTTGGGGTTTATCTCTCTCCTGTGATCTGAGGTGACAACTGAGGGATATTTTAAGTGATAGGCAAAAGGCCTAGTCACCTTTTTTTCTACATTTTTAATTATGTGTTTACCAATTCCTTCATTATTAATATTGTGCAAAAGTTCAGTAAAATACAAGGGTTTGCCATCAATGATTTTAGTAGATGTGTTCATTTTAAAAACCCTACAATGTTTTGTTTTCAGCTATCTTGTGATTTTTTTCAGACTTGGTCATCTTAGATTTGAAGTCTATCATCCCAATTTTGAAAGGCTTTAAATATTCCCAGAACTTTTTGGGGTTTATCTCTCTCCTGTGATCTGAGGTGACAACTGAGGGATTAGGTAGGTAAAAGGCCTAGTCACCTTATTTGTGTCTTTTGCAGCCTAAGGCTAAGCAACATCATATAAACTTAATGAAATCCATTGTCACAAGGCATAAATGAGTTGGATTTAATTTCTTTCTGGAACTGAACTTGCAGTGTCCTAATGCTTGAATTTGTAAAAGACATCAAATCTCAAAGAAAAAAAAAAAAAAAGAATTTGTAAAAGACATCAAATCTCAAAGAAAAAAAAAAGAATTAGTAAAAGACATCAAATCTCAAAGAAAAAAAAAAGAATTAGTAAAAGACATCAAATCTCAAAGAAAAAAAAAGAATTTGTAAAAGACATCAAATCTCAAAGAAAAAAAAAAAGAATTTGTAAAAGACATCAAATCTCAAAGAAAAAAAAAAAGAATTTGTAAAAGACATCAAATCTCAAAGAAAAAAAAAAAGAATTTGTAAAAGACATCAAATCTCAAAGAAAAAAAAAAAAGAATTAGTAAAAGACATCAAATCTCAAAGAAAAAAAAAAAAGAATTAGTAAAAGACATCAAATCTCAAAGAAAAATTTTTTTTGGCTGTTTTGCAAAACGAAAACAGAAACGTGAATAAAAAACAAAACGTGGCATTTAACACATTGTTAAGGATGTGCATGAACTCTTTTCATAGATGCATTAGTTGGAAATCCATCATTTCAGCATTTCTCAGATTAATTTCTAGGAGGTTTTATAGAGTAAAAAAAAAACTAAGATTCCTTCACATTCCTGCAGCTACAATAATAAATAATTAGATTGTGATATACTAACAGATTCCCATTGCTGAAAGCAAATTTTCACCTCAGCTGGATTCCCTTTGACATGATTAATTTCCCATCCTCTTCCTTGCTTGTTTACCAGTAATCCCCTTACATTATAACAGAATAATAACAGTAGTAATCATAAGACTCCATCCTGCACAGGAGATATTTGCATCATCAAACCTGGGGTATCCCTCTGGATTCAAGCAGCCCTGGAAAGAAATGCACGCTGTAAGGGAAAAAAAAAAAAAAAATCCGAAATACATTTATCTCCAAGCCCTTCAACTCCAGGGACCCTTGCTCTAAATTAAGAATCAAAACACTCTGTGTTCCTTTGCATAACTGCATATCAAATATTAGCCTTCGCGTGTGTAGTGAGGGAATGAGCCAAAGAAATCTAGACCTGATGGAATCAAATTGAAGAAACAAAATTATTTTATTGTAAATAGAGTAATAGGTAGAGGAGTTTACATGACAAGGGATAGATACATTGACAGAACTGGGGAATTTTGTACTCTTTGTGCTTTGTTATCTGTTGCTTCATTTCTCTTGTCTTTAGTAGAGTTAACGACATCTTGCTTTGAGTTACACTACACCAAGGACAATATCTTTTATGTGACACATTTAAAGGGAATAGCTAAATAAAGATTGCATTGTTATGCTACTTAATCTATTTAAAAGGGCACATTTTTCAAATTCTAATCGGCAGCTCTGGATATGTAGAGAAAACTGAACAAAAGAAAACAATAATGTCAATATGTGTGACATTTTGTATTCACTCATTTGCGTTTGAGAAATATCAAAATAATATTTCTTGTAAATCATAAGCACATAACAGCAATAGAAAAGCACATGTGCATGTGTGGTCCCTTACTAGTATATATATATATATATATATATATATATATATATATATATTTATTTTTTTATTTGATTTATTTTATAAATATATTATAATAATAATAACAATGAAAGGGGGGATATTTACTTTCTGTAGCAATAATGCACTGCTTTGAGAGGGCAAATTAAGAAAGAGTGTCTGTAAATGAGGACTGTATCTATTTATTAGATTAGCAGTGAATTATACAGATTGATTTATTTACACTGGTTGAGTGTCAATTTAAGAGTGCATCAATTTAGGCATGATGCTAATCACATATACTGTAGCCAAAACCACATGCACTGGTGAGACCATCCCATAGATCATTTTAGAATGTTGATAAATCTCCTACATACATGTTCAGGAATAGTCATTTAATCCAGACTTTAAAAATGAAAACTAAAAACAAAATGATCATACAAGTAAAAGGAATACTTGCATACCAATTTAGCAAGTTCCACCACAATGACATCCCAAAGTGAAGATATATGAGTATCCTAGTGCTAGTTTCTATTCTTTTCTATTCTTTTTTTTACTTTTCACTTAATTGTTTCTTTGTATTCCACTAAATGTAGGATTTTCTTCTTATTATTTTATTAGAATAGCCCTCCGGATGATCTTTTTTCCCACCACAATGCCTATACTGATCTTTACTTGACACTTTACTTTAGCAGCATTATTGTTTATATCTCACTGGGATCTAATAACAATACTGCTCCCTGATAGGATACAAGAGTGCATCAAACAAATCACAGGAAATGTTAGAATGCCCTAAGATTAAGGAGAATGTAAGCGCATGTGAATTGCAAAATCGACTTTTAAAAACAATTAAAAACTGTATTTCCTTTATGGTCATTTTTTTTGTAGAAAACAATAATCCTTCAGTGAGAATGTGCTCTGTTCACTAAACGCAGAACTATGTAGAATTAACAAGGGAATTCCAAAAATAATGGGTAAAAAAACGCAAAACTATAATACTAGGCAACTTGAAAAAGGTTTTACAGCTTTTTTGTCCAGAATTTTGCAATTCACTTCTGAATTCACCAGCGTTCACTGTTAATTAATACATTTTACACACCCATTGCGGTTATATTGGATGAGACAGATCACACAACCTGTTTAATGCCAAGGCATTATTTTTGGCATAGGTTTATGAAAGTGGAAAATGAATGGGTAAGCCAGCAAAAATAAATGGTGAAAATGTGACCACGTTCCAGAACTGGTAGATGGATAGCAGGTACTGCATTAATTTTTTTTTCCTCTTTGAATAAAATAACTAGAATTCCCAGTTAAGCTTAGAGGCATTGCACTAGACTGTGCCTGCAATGAAGTTAGAGGTGTTGGAAATGAAAAGCTCTTAAACCATATAATGAAGTCCAATCCTTTTTATTAAATTTTTTTCCTGTACCCCAAAGCACGTATGAAAGGTATAGCCTTTGCATATTTATGCATAAGCACACAACCGGACTATTTAGTCTGTTTTTGTTGACTTTCTAAGGTACCCAGGCTTTTGCTGAAAGGTCATGTTTAATCTGCCACTCTACGAGTTATAGTGTTTAATCCTCTCTCAGATGGTAATTTTGAAACACAATATTGGAAAAGAAATCAGCAGGCATGAGCTCCCCATGTGCTTTGAATGGCATTTTCTTTTTAGCATAACTGGATATGTCTTCACTTACTAAAGCATTGATCTACCAAAAGATTAATACATGTGGCTTTTCTTTTGTGAGTTTTATATTGTCTGACCCCTGGTACACTGATTTTCTTGTAATTTATATACCTAAATAAACCAATATTGTGTCATTCAATGCTGTTGAACCTTTATTATAAATGCACTGCAATTTATAAGTAATTAGATGTTAAATCTAGAAAAAGATTTACCTCACTGTTAATTTTTCAGAGCTCATATTCATAGAGATAGATGAACTGGTACTGAATCAACTTGTCAGGAACTGACTGTACTTGGACTTGAACCCTGAATAACATGTCTCTAGCTTGCGTCTTTACCAGTTCACGAGCATGTTTTTCCCAAATTTTCCTCTGTTCTAGTAACCATGAATCTACAAGGACCCGTTGTCAGTTCTCCTCAACTGTGTCTGCTTGTGTGCCAACTCTCTGCCTATAAAAAACACTTCCTCTCACTACCAGATAATTGTGGTTCCCCTATCTACAGCATAATAAAGCCTGCTACTGATTTTGAACTGTCCGACTACCCTGCCGTCTCCTACCTACTCACCTCAGCTTGCCTTTTTGTTCCAGCCTCTCAGCTCTGCTAAAGACCAGACTGTCACTCTAAGCTCAAGGGATCAACCACCTGGGTAACGAATGGCTGCTTCCGGTAGAAGACTTTCCTGATCTTGCTGCTGGACTCCAAAACCTGATAAGCATCATTATACATCTCTTCTTTGTGTGATTTAAAACATTTATGATTAATTGTTTTTCTCAACTGCACCCATTTTCCCTGATTTTTAATTATTTGTAGGAATGCATCAAAAAGGCTAAAAAAAAATATGTATGTCATGCTATAGTATGAAAAAAAGGTGCACAGCCTACTTATTGCTAAATAAAGAATACTTACTCTATGTTAAGGTGTACCAGTGACACCCAGGAGGAGGGACCCTTGTTGCAAGATCACCTCTTGGGAAGTACTTTGTGGTTTTCACCCTGACAAATATGTACCTGAAGGTTGAGCCCAGGGTAATGTTTTGCCAGGGGCTTGTGCGGCACAAGTACAACCTAGAGGTAACCAGGAATGGTTTGCTGGAGTACTCTAAGCAGCACAGGAGACAAGACAGACTGGAACAGGTTGATGATATAAATAGGTTGAGAACAAGCGGAGTCGAGGAACAAGCCAGGGGGTAGAGGCAGGCAGAAGTCAAGCAAGGTCAAAAACAGGCTGAGGATTCTAGGCAGGCAGAGATCAAACGAAGTCAAGGTACTATCCGGGGTCGATGCAGGCGGAGATCAAAAACAGAGTAAAAAAACAAGCCAAGGGTCAATATCAGAAGTCAGAAGAAATATAACAATAGCCCAAAAATAGAGAGAACTCTCTGCACAGACAACTAGAAAACGATTGAACAGGTGAACAAATATAGGAAGTAATTAGCATAGACCAATGGAGAAGGAGATGGGTGTGTCAGGAGGGAGGAACAGGAAAAAACAAAAAGAATACAGAACACTAAAATATATATGCATATATATTACAATAGAAGAGGATCCCATGTGATAGAAAGAAAGTAAAACCGAAAATAAAACAAAAATGAAGGCATCTATTTGAAGTCTGTATAGAGAGCAAACAGACTCACTAGCCTGTGACTTCCTGACTCCAAAAACATGGCTGCCGTAAGAACAGGAGAACTATGACGGCGTGAGGAAGGAGGTGACAAGTGGTGTGAGGGGATCAGGTGAGTGACACTCTGTGCCATAGGCCACCGAATAAAACCTTAAAAAAGATGAAAGCACTTGTTATAGAGTTGACTAGTGTTGAGCGAACCTAAACCGCACTGTTCGGGTTCTTACCGAACTTTACGGTTTTTGGACCCTGGACCTGAACACGGACATTTCACTGTATGTCCGTGTTGGAGTTCGGGGTTTGGCGATTACATTGTATATAATGCTATTGGCTTTCTATAAACCGAAATAGAGTCCCCATTCATAAGAAATTCTTATGAATGGGGACTCTATTTCGGTTTATAGAAAACCAATAGTATTACATGTATTCCATAAGCCGAAAGTCTATAAACCGAATGACATTCGGTTTATAGACTTTCGGTTTATAGAAAAGCATTAGCATTACATGTATTCTATAAACCGAAAGTCTATAAACCAAATGTCGTTCGGTTTATAGACTTTCGGCTTATGGAATACATGTAATGCTATTGGCTTTCTATAAACCCAGACATTTTTCCGAAGTTCGGCCGAACCCGCCGAACCCGAACATTCAGGTGTCCGCTCAACTCTAGTGTTGACTTTATAAGCTATAAAATGTATCTTCATCACAAACTTATTATTAACCTGCGACTGTAGCTTGAGATAGGAAACAACTAGTTGTAAGCATAAACATCTGAGTGAATAACACTGTGCCATACCTGACTTTGAGAATGCCAGTCTATGGATAGATTAAAGGGACAGTGTAGTCCCCAAACTCACTTTGGTGCTTGATGAAGATCACTGTTTGTATAATGCACAGGCTTTTATCCTTGTGTGATTTGATGCAGGCATTCTGTATAAATCACATTTTTAATGTTTGACTCAAGTCCTCCCCAGTAATTACTCTGTATGTTTACTGTAGGTGCGGCAGCACTGATTCTATAGATACTGAGGATATAAAGTTTTGTTTCATGTAGTCACTTCCTGTCCTCCTCAAATTGAGTCTGCTGAGTGGCCTATGAGTGACGTTGCTCTTGTACACAGTAGGATGTCTTAACAGTGCAACACATTGTCTGCTGACATCACTAGAAAGACAGGATATTCCATTCATTTGAATGCCATTATTCTCATTGGTTCCTGCAGCAAAAAAAAAAAAAGGAAATGACTTCTACTCATCTAGTGTGGGCAGTTCTTGTTTCTTGCAAACTGCTGTAATTTCCCAATTTTTATCTAGCTATAATTATTTTATATTTTAAGCAATGAAAAATGTAAGACATGCATTTTAAAGTTCTTCGAATGCACAATAATATTTGAAAGATGCATTTTGGGCACTAGACAGTCCCTTTAAGTTGCTATAGAAATATCAGTTGCATTACTAACATTTCATTGTCATTTCTCTCCCCACGTCCCCCACAACCACAGTGATATTTCATATCTCAAAACTACTTTTTTGATTTAAGGAATTTCATCATTCAACACGGCATCACTTCCAACTATGTGTCATCTGACGAACTAACATCTGAAAAGCATTCTTTATGCATACAAAATTGATTTGTTTATACAAACGAACACCAAAGATAATTTCAAATTCTTAGAATTAAATATATGTTATGCTGTATTACAATAAAATATTCAACATCCTGCTAAAGGTAAAAACTAGAAAGTTATGTTCGTCCATTCAAATTTGGAAGGCAAATTCCCTGTAGTTTAACCTAACTTATAATTACCTTTTGTTTCTACAGAGGTGTCATTAGAGACTAACTTTCTGAACAGAGAAGTAACTTTCTTTTCATTCTCAATCCACAACACGATTTCCTAAGGAAAACCAACGGATCAACCATTGATCTAGAAAAGCGTGCAGGAAAATAAGCATAGCCTTAAGCATCCCATAGCACCAGTGGACAAGAGTCCAAACATGATGGAGTTTCTTGAACTAATTTAGTTTCCACTCAAATCCTTCTGCTGATCAATAGAACATATAGCAAAACATGTTTCTGGCACTAGAAGGGTTGCAACGAGTATTTTTCTTATAGAAACCAATGGACATTTTTAGTAAACAGCTGGTTGGTAAACATCAAAATACTCTTATAATCCTTGTATGTCTGCATCACAATATAAATAAAACAGCCAGTAAAAGACCAATATTGACCAGGATTAGTAAGTGTTGTTATATATTGCCAAACTTTCAGGTTTATACTAAGAAGTAGCATTGTATACAGCAAATCTTCAGATACTTCTTTGTATAAGTGAAAGTTTAGTAATGTATGTCCACAATTACTAACCCTGGTCTACCGTTCCCTTGTGTATATAACTGAATTTTGAACCAATTTTAGTTTCTGTAGTAATCGGTATATCCTCTGGTACATCTTTTAAAATCACAGATAATAACAACAACTTACATGCATAAGTGAAAAGTTTCAGCAGAAGAACCAAATAGTCCTGCCTGTAGCAGGACATCAGTGAATTCGTCTAGTGTTCCTTACATAAAGGACTATTTGGCTACTCATCAATGCAATGTGTGTTTATTCTCCTATTTTACTAAATTGTGAGTCATTTTACCGCATCTGTTTCTCTCTCTTTTTACTGTAGAGAGTCAAGAGGAATAGTTTTCTGATTACATCTTTGGGGTCTATTCACGAAAAAAAAAAATTGTTAGGTCGGATTTGACTTTGTCTCAATATTGATTTGTGCCTCCCAACTTGAGCTCCTTGAGTTAGTCACTAAACAAACTTGACCTCCAGCTTGACCCCCCCCATGCCAAAGTCCAACTCAATATCCCATCTCAACCTTAACTTTCATAGAAGGCATAAAAAAATTGCTATTCACTAAAACTGAAAGGAGGTCGAGTTGTACTGATGTACACATGGACTAATGTAGATTGGGAGGATGTGGGTCGAGATGAACAAACTAGGATTTTGGTGAATAGAGCCACATGTGTTTCGCTGGGGTCCAGTCTGTATTATGAGTTCTAGGTTCATCTAATTGCTCCATAAGAAGTGAGTTCATATCACCTGAAGATACAGTCATGGGAAAAAGAAAGTAAAACCTCTTTGAATTCTATGGTTTTACATATCAGGACATAATAACAATCATCTGTCTTAAAATTAGGTAAATACAACATCAGGTGAACAAAAACATATCACATATTACACTGTGTCATGATCTATTTAACAGAAATAAAGCCAAAATGGAGAAGTCATATGTGACACCTTATGATTCAATAGCTTGTAGAACCATCTTTAGTAAATAAAGTCTCTCACGTTGTTGCAAAACCATAGAATTCAGAGAGGGGTGTACTTTCTTTTTCCCATGACTGTATCTGGCATTTATGACACTGGATTTGAATATACTACATTATATAGTGTCATTTTATTTCCATAATAATTAAGGCACAACCAATGTTAGTATGTATTTTTGTCACTTTCTGGTGTACAGAAAACCTATTTAAAGTACACCTTAAATCCATCTGTATCTGTTTTGCTATTGCAGTGTTTGTATTTATTGATTTATCAAAGAGAACATAAACTATGCATGACTTTGTATGGTTACATAGGTTGCAAACTCTCATGATCATTAATCAAGTCAAGTCATCAATTCAGCTAACCTTGTATTATCTCTAATAAATTAAATTCGTCAAATTTGACTTTGCCTAAAATAAGCACAATAACTGAGAAGATTTCAAAGAATAAGCTATAAAGTTAACTATTACATTATACTTTTAAAGGGAAACTAAACTTTTTTTTTTTCCACATGTGCTTCTATATTAGAAATGTCCATTGTCCCTAGTATGAGGTTGAACTGGTGTGTACTTTTGATAGTACACGCCAGTTTATCCTCTGACTGACAGCTGCCATGCTACCATAGGAGGCGACTGTCTCTCTCTGCTAGTGCAGAGAGAGCCCCTCGTTTTTGCATGGGATCAGCAGGGCGACCTTAACTAGTGCTAGCAGCAAGACACACCGCATTCGACTGTCAGAGTGGGATGAGCCCCACTCTGATTGGCTGTACGCGTGCTGACGTGACAACCGGGAACTTCTGTGTCTCGCATGTGAGACACAGCAGATAGTAAACCCACGTGTATCTATTAAGAAACATGGTGGGTTTACTTTCAAAGACATGTATTGTTTAAGTCTTGCGTCCTTGAAGAAAGCAAGGGTTAAACAAGTTGGATTGTAGTTGGAAGTAGACATTGTAAGTTCTAGAAAGAAAAAAAAAATTGTAGAGTGGTCCTCGATCCAAAGGAGAAGAAATTGTGAATTGCCAAAATTAGAAGTTCAGCTACACAAATGAGTAGGCATTTGAAACACACATCTAAGCCATTGGATTTATTTTACCATTTATAAAACAAATTACAGATATATTAAAAAAATGTTAATGCAAAATATGTACCGGGTCCTTCCGGCTTCATCATAAAAGTCCCGGCGGAAGTGCCGGGCAGCAGCTGAGGATGTCTGCGCGTATCGTGCAGACATCCTCTGGCTGCCTCCACTAGGCACCAGGGAGATTTGGCAGCCGGGGGATGTCTGCACGATAGTGCAGACATCCTCCATGCTGCCCTACACTTCCATCTATTATGACGGACCAGCTGTCCATCATAATGGACGGAAGTGTCGGATATCATGGAGGATGTCTGCACGTATCGTGCGGACATCATGGAGGATGTCTGCACGTATCTTGCGGACATCATGGAGGATGTCTGCATGTATCGTGCAGACATCCCCCGGCTGCCCCCACTAGCCACCAGGGAGATACAAGGTGAGGTGGGGGGGAGGGAGGGTGGGAGGGAAAGAGACACACAAGGGGAGGGAGGGGGGGGAGAGAGACACACAAGGGGAGAGAGGGGGGAGAGAGACACACAAGGGGAGGGAGGTGGCAGAGACACACAAGGGGAGGGAGGGGGGAGAGAGACACGCAAGGTGAGGGGGAGAGAGAGAGACACACAAGATGAGGGGGAGATAGAGACAAATGTTTGGGGGGAGGGAGAGAATGAGGAGGAGAGAGATAACGCTGGGGGGACAAATAGAGACAACACTAAGGGGGGGAGAGAGAGACAATGCTGGGGAAGGGGGGGGAGAGAGAGAGAGAGGCAGCATTGGCACATAAAAGGAAATAAAAACAAGAAATGCTTTTTTTATATCATAATTTTTATTAAATATTAAAAAGCAATTTACATGTGAATGTATACAAGTTTTTTCCTAAAGGGTAGTCTTATATTCAGGCTTTTAGTTTTTTTTTTCTAAAGGAATATCCAAAGTTTGGGTCTTATATTCGAGCAAATAGGGTAATTATTTTTTTATTGAAGTCCAGTAAAAGAGTATGTATGTGACAGAATTTTGTATAAATGATTGAATTTTGCACAATTGTTTCTGGCTTGACAAACACCAAGGGGGGTTGAAACGTTGCCGTTAATGTTGGATTAAAAACGTCACCTCACTCAATTACTGAGCATCGTGTCTCTTTATTTCGGCTGTTGGGGGTTTGCGGAGCCCAGGCTCTTGCATTTTGGGAGTGCTGAATTCCAATTGTCTCTGGGTGTATAGATATTTTGGATAAACAGAGATCCAGCCTTGGGCGTTATATTTTTTGGCGCTCCCGGATGTTCAACGTACCTCAATACGCTTGATAAAATAGTTTTGCAATAGGTATGAAATAGTAAGCTCTGTAAAACTCACAAATTCAGGTTTGAAAATATCCTGGTCATTAAAATTATTGCTCGTGCTCCCCTCCCTCCAGTTACAATTTGAGTTGTCAGTTTAGCGCAAGTTGAAAATGAGTAGATATGACATACGCACATTGCATACATATGATTTTGTTTCTGTGCCCTTGTACGAGTGTAATAGATGGCTATTCCAGACTCGGTAAGCTATCTTTACTTCATAATAGATGGCTATTCCAGATTCGGTGAGCTATCTTTACTTCATAATACAGTAGATGGCTATTCCAGATTTGGTGAGCTATCTTTACTTAATAATAGATGGCTATTCCAGATTCGGTGAGCTATCTTTCCTTCACAATAGATGGCTATTCCAGATTCGGTGAGCTATCTTTACTTCATTATAGATGGCTGTTCCAGATTCGGTGAGCTATCTTTACTTCATAATAGATGGCTATTCCAGATTCGGTAAGCTATCTTTACTTCATAATAGATGGCTATTCCAGATTTGGTAAGCTATCTTTCCTTCATAATAGAATGGCTTTTCCAGATTCAGCAAGCTATCTTTACTTAATAATAGATGGCTATTCCAGATTCGGTAAGCTATCTTTCCTTCATAATGGATGGCTAATCCAGATTCGGCAAGCTATCTTTACTTCTTAATAGATGGCTATTCCAGATTTGGTAAGCTATCTTTACTTCATAATGGATGGCTATTCCAGATTCGGCAAGCTATCTTTCCTTCATAATAGAATGGCTTTTCCAGATTCAGCAAGCTATCTTTACTTAATAATAGATGGCTATTCCAGATTCGGTAAGCTATCTTTCCTTCATAATGGATGGCTATTCCAGATTCGCAAGCTATCTTTACTTCATAATGGATGGCTATTCCAGATTCGGCAAGCTATCTTTACTTCATAATAGATGGCTGTTCCGGATTCGGTGAGCTATCTTTACTTTACTGGATCAGGCCCACCAGCCTTACAATAAATTAGTCACCGGGCCTAATCCAGTGGCAAAGGTGAACGGTGGTTAATTTTTTCCATTTTTTGTTGTTGTTTTTACTTCAATGTCCTAAACAACATTCTAAACAAACCAATAAAGACATCCTTTTGCACTTAAAAGATGTATTAGTTGTTGGTTGACATAAAGTGCTATATACATCTATGGATATGTGATTAATGATAGAAAATAGCAGCTGTTGCAAGGAAAAAAAAACCCACAGAGAAAGTGAAGCAGTGAAGAGAGATCTAAAGATTACATCTAACGCCAGGGGATGGCTGATTAATCATACTTCTGTGAGAATTTCTGAGTATATCATTCTCCGTTATTAATGACATTTCACTTCTCTCTGCAAGATATCTTTTATGCTTCCAGAAGGCCAATTATCTGTTTAGTCTGCAAAACAATACTAGTTATTGCTGTAAGATAGGGAAGCTGAGGTGAGTCCCACTCAGAGGTCCAGCCTGTAGCATTATGTAGTAGGGAAGCTACTTTTAAATTAATTCCCAACAATCTTGTACATTTCTGGCATGAGAGAAAATAACAATGCAAAACAGCCTGATTATTCCATTATTTATGTCATTCCCACATCATATTCTATTGTATCAAGTTTATCAGCCATCTTTAAGACTCTTGTATATTGCAAACCAGAAAGGGTGTCTAAAATAAAGTATATCTACGGTACCTGATGAAGGAATATTATCAGGGACCCAAGAACTCACTCCCTTCCATGGCAAAACAAACCTCATTGGGTTACCTATTTACTAATATTGCTACACATGTGTTTTTTTTTTAGTGTCTATGAGGCCAGAGAACATTTTTCATCCATGGTGTTCTAGCAGAAAGAACGTTTATCCCTTCTCTGACACATACACTGATCAGCCATAACATTATGACAACCCATCGAGGCTCGGACTCCACTAGACCTCTGAAGGTGTACTGTGGTATCTGACACCAAGACGTTAGCAGCAGATCCTTTAAGTCCTGTAAGTTGCTAGGAGGGGCCACCATGGATGGCACTTGTTTGTCCAACACTTTGATGCTCGATTGGATTGAGATCTGGGGAATTTGGAGGCCAAGTCAACACCTTGAACTCGTTGTTTTGATCCTCAAACCATTCCTGAACCATTTTTGCTTTGCAGGGGTGCATTATTCTACTGAAAGAAGCCAATGCCCTCAGTGAATACCGTTTCCATGAAAGGGTGTACATGGTCTGCAACAAGGCTTATATAGGTGGTGCCTTCTCAAAGTAACATCCACATGAATGGCAGGGCCCAAGGTTTCCCAGCATAGCATTTCCCAAAGCATCACACTGTTTACGCCGGCTTGCCACTTGTCAGTGGTCATGACGTTATGACCAATCGGTCTATCTTGCTGTGCTTGCTCACAGCCATCCTTTGTGTGCACATCATCCTCCTAGTACTGGCACATGAAGGAAGCTCTGTCTCAGAGTCACAGATTTCTACTTTGTAAAAAAATTCTTTAAAGCAGAGAACATATTGTATCATCAAGACAGCCCTGGGGCCTTCTCTACCCTTAAACCCTCATCCGCCACTCCAGTATTAGTCCCATATGTGAATAAAACCTTCTTTAGTCAATAAGTAATATGGCTTCGTCTATGGACGCAAAAACTTAAAACACGTTGATTTGGGACATTAATCTTTGATATTCAAATATGAAATCCTGGTATTGAAACGTCTAATTTTAAAATAAAATAAATAAATAAACGGTTGAAAGTAGATATGGAATTGTTATTATTGTAGCAATATTAGTGGAATATATGCAAGTTTTCAATATACATGATTATAACAGTGATTATTAACCGAATCAGAAATATTGTCCAACTTCCCTATGCTTCCAGCTCAGCTATGAACCCATGATTATGTATGTATCAATCTCATGTGCATTAAGTATATTGTTTATATTATTTTCAATGAAAAACTGAAACAATGGCAATTGAGTACAATGTATCAAAGAAATAGACTGATATCTGCCTAATTAGGGGGGGGGGGGGGGGGGGAACAGTTCAGCTATTAAATTCAAACAAAATGATTGAACTTTCAAGTTTTATTCCAAAGATAAGGGTGCAGGAAAAAAAGTAATTTCATATTCTGAATATGTTTCATTACCGATGAACTACAAAAATAGAATCTATCTTCCTGGCATCTAATTTTTTTTTTCGCTAGCAATTAATAAAACCTACAGCACAGAAGTGCCGTCCATGTGTCATAAAACACTCTCTCTGAACTACCTATATTTACCCCCTGAAAGTGAATACGTTATCAGGCCCAGAATATCAAAGGAGAGAAGGATCAAAGCCTTTTTAATAAGGAACCTGGTGTTTGTAGAACCTGCACTTTCATGTAGCCTGTTTTGTTCGAATTCTGAATTTTTGGTTTTCCACCAAAGACGACATTTAAGAAAACTGCTGGTACCATATTGTCATGCGCAATCCTTTGATTACATGCCGTGTACACCTTAGTCAAACAAAAGTACTGCACCTCCTAATGTTTGACAAGCTTTGTTATCTGTTTTCCTTTTTCTCCATGTTTCAGCATTAACTCTTTTATTCCCTTAAGAACCTGCAAAGCATTGCTGACTTCTCTAGAAGCCGGTTCCTTTGAGTCAAATTTAACCCTTTCAGAGCTCTAGAAACATATTTCTTTCCCCGACGATAGTTAAGAGCTTCTCCAGAAAAATGCAATTCCTATTTACATACATATATGAATTAAAAAGAATGAAGGCTTTTGCTGATTAGCAAGGTAAGACTGAATTTAAAGGTAAAACATGGACAAAAACAGGTAAGTTGGTCGGCATAGTAGTGTATATGTGCAATATATCTGTCTCTAGCATTTTAAATATGGTGTATAAAGTTATGGATGGAGCCTGAGGTTTGGCCACCTCAGAAGGAAAAAAAGACTTCAATCAATTCAATTTCAGATGGAAAAACCATAGAAAAAGAAGATACTTGGGAACACTAAACACTTAGAAACATAGAATGTGTCGGCGGATAAGAACCATTCGGTCCATCTAGTCTGCCCCAAATTTTTTTGGAGTACTTTTATTAGTCCCCCGTTTCCGGTCTTATAGCTAGGATAGCCTTGTGTCTATCCCACGCATGCTTAAAATCCTTGACTGTGTTTACCTCTACCACTTCTGCTGGCAGGCTATTCCATACATCCACTACCCTCTCAGTAAAGTAATACTTCCTGATATTACTTTTAAATCGTTGCCCCTCTAATTTAAGACTATGTCCTCTAGTTGTTGTAGTTTTTCTTCTTTTAAATATACTCTCTTCCTTTACTGTGTTGATTCCCTTTATGTATTTAAATGTTTCTATCATATCCCCCATGTTACGTCTTTCCTCCAAGCTATACATGTTAAGATGCTTTAACCTTTCCTGGTAAGTTTTATCCTTCATCCTCACTTCAATCTCCCTGTCTTCTGGAAGGGACATATAAATGAGCTGTGGACTCCCATCAACGGTGGGCAATCCAAGCCCAAACAAACACTTGTGTAGAAAAAATTAAGGAATATGTGGAGGGGGCATTTTTCTTCCTTTTCTTTCTACATAAATATGGAAAAAATATAACATAGCGCGTATTGAGTTTAAGTGCATGTTCTTGCATGACATGACGGATAGTGCCTAGTGTTTTAATGAAAACTTCATAAATGTTGCGATCTATGATATAATATTTCTACATGTATATCTTTTTTTGTCTTTGTTAAATTTAACAATAAATGTATAGGTGACTAATACAATTATTAAAAGAACCTAGTAAAGGATATCAAATAAGTTTGTCATGTCTGGGATGTAAAAATATCCGCCGCATTTTACTCCACATCGGTTTCTAAAGTAAATTCTGTGTATGGTGTCAAGCCAAATCTCCTTTTTTAACCGGTAAGTAAAATTGTACAGTTATGACAAGATGGTTGTAAAAGGTAATAGTGATGCCAAATGCCTTAAAAAAAAATACTTCCAAGCAACTCCAGACGATGAGGTCTCTGACTCGGATCATAAAGCTGCACCTTCACAAGCTCGGCCCTCATCAGCTGAGGCCCATGATGCTGACCCTACTGAGGTAACAGCATTATTGAAAAATATCCCCACCAAGAGGGATTTCAGTGACATGGTCGACAAGCTAACAACCACGCCAAAAAAAAAAAGATATTTCGGATCTGTGTGAGGATTTTGTTAATATGGACGAATGGATTTCAGAGGGGGAGCAGACACAAGACACCCTGGCCTCCCGCAATTCAAAATGTTGAATCTTGCTTACAATACTCTTCTGCCAAGTAAGTGAAAATGTTTTTGCATTTGGAAGATCTGTGCAATAGGGGAAGAAGGAACTATGTCCGTATCCATGGTCTTCCTGAACCGAGGATACTGAGGACCTAAATGCCAAACTTACATTATTTTTTAGTGAATAACTAGGTGAAGACCCATCGTCCTCAGTCTTATTGGATAGAGCTCATCGTATGGCATATTTAAAAAACATCTCGGACCAGTTGCCCAGAGACTCTGTTTGCAGGATCCACTACTTCTCTTTGAATTAATAATAATCCAAAAAGACAGAACCAATATAACTTACCTGTGTGATCGCAATGTGATGATTCTACAGGATCTCTCCCGATCCTTTGCAGGCTAGAAGATTGCTAGGACCACTGACTTTGGCTCTTTGAGAGAAAGGCCTGAAATACAGATGGGTCTTACCGTATAATTTATCAGTGAGGTGCAACAGCTCTTTATATGTTCTACGTACCCCTACAGATTTACCTAAATTCTTGCAATGAATGAATTTCCCCAACATCTCGATCCCTGATTGGACTCTAGATTTGTTTCGTCCACCTAGTACCGACCCTCCATCTACTGGGATCCGGCTTCCTCAGAGGGCCAGGCGTCGCAGGGGTTCCTCTCCTCCATCGGTGGTGCACTCTGGTAAATGGAAAGAGGAAAAAACTGTATTCACAGGAGAATCCACCGGGCTTCAACTGAGACCAGAGCAAAATAATCCAGCCCTGAAGGGGTGTTGTCCAGGTAGTGCTTCCAAACTGGTGCCTCCCAAATATGCCGACCCAGCACAGCACAAATAGGAAGATGAATGAAAAGGAAATGGGAATGGCACTCTGAATAAATGTGAAAAACTAATTTAATGGCAGAAAAAATAATATAAAGTAAATACAGCAAGGTAGTGGGAAAAAGACTTGAAGCGTTTCGCGTGACTAGCACGCTTAATCATAAGTCTTATTTACTGTATTTACTTTATATTATTTTTTCTGCCATTAAATTCGTTTTTCACATTTATTCAGAGTGCCATGCACTCTGGTAAACCTTCATCCCCACGAGAGTAACTCTCCGGCCACTGACATGGAAGATGCATTGGACGATGCCATTATAGATATATAGAGGTTTCGCATTTTCTTGGATTGCCAACACTATTTTGTTATTATAATTTTTTTTGTATATTTATTTTGTGATCTATAATCCAACATTAATCGCCATAGGTTTGATTGGATCCCCCACACAACATCTTCTAATTTTTTGCCACACTTACATTTTTAAAGTGTGGTATGGTCTTGCCACCCATGTCCTTAAACTAATCAGAACACTGACTGACAGAGGTTCTTCACACAGGATATGACTTGACCGGAGATCAAATTTGATGTTAACGAGTGTTATCGAATGGAGGTTGAGTGGGATGGCACTCCTTTCACCTTGACCATATTTTTTTGTGAATTTACCCAATAGGGTAACCCAATAGCTCATTGGGTAGAATGACTCACAGTTAAACAACAAATATTTATAAAATATTATAAAAGGCAAAATGCTGGTAATATTCAATTTTAAACCAAACATCCTGAATGGGCAAATAGATCAAACACCACTAACCACTTAGCTAGCTATAGGAAAGAGATTCCATACACTGAATAAAAATCCCCATCAAAAAGAGAGGGGAAAAAAAGACAACCACAGACAAAGCTCAAACCTCTACCCCCACATACATGATCACAAGTAACATGTGGGTGAATCACATTTATAACAGCCAGGCTGCGCACCCAAATAGAAATAGGCTTCAGTTTGGATTGATAGATACCACTCTGTATCCACAACTGGTTTGAATCTATCATCCCCTGGTTTGCGGCTTCATTTTGACTTTTCCCTATCCATATATGAGCGTCTCATTAACAGGATTTGCTCAATCCAACGCAGTAATGATCTTGAAGAATTAATACATGATATGGCACTGTTGTAGGGAGTCCTGGTTATCCCTTTTGACACCAAAAGTGCATGATCTTTCATGCCATCCCAGGACCACAGGAAGTTGAAGGTTTCATGTTTAAAGCAGGAAGTGGCTCCATGATGGGTACTGTGGTTCCAGGCCTTATCTTTTACATTTCCCATTCTCTGCAGCATTCCAGAAATTAAGCTACATAAGATTTCCTCTGTCCCTTAGTTCCATGGGACTTGACTTATGATTAAGCGTGCATCCACGCGAAACGCGTTGTTTTCCACCCTGTTTCTGCTGTTTCACATGTACCTTAATTTCTGCAAATAAACATCACCTATTTTTCAACTTGGATTCCTGAGTGCGGATTCTTCCCTTCACCATTTCTTCATTTATTGATTCTTTTGCGCTGGGTTAGGCGTGGGAAGCCGCCACCTGGCGAGCTTACTATGTTTACCAAAAAACGGCTACTCGGTATCTTAGAAAGGGATCATGGCCAGAAACATCAGAAGCACTCAGATCAGGTAAACTTTGCCATGAAAACATAGGATTTCAGAAACCCTATAGCCGTTCATCACCTGTGTACAAGTCCAGAAATTGGCAAATATTAAAACATTCATGTTTCTACTATTGGAGACAGGCAAATACATGCACATGTTTTTGTATCTTAGAATTTTTGTAGACAGGAGAAGAGGTGGTGACACCAAGGTTAGCAGAGCATCCCTACATGCTCCAAAATGGTGGTCTTACCATGTGCTCAGTATTTATACATACATTCCTTGATAGTGATTGGCTGTACCTTGATTTCTACAATAATTTATAACAATTTACTGAACCTTACAATAGATGACTGATACATTTAGCACATGTTCAAGTGTATGGTATCAGTGTTTTGTCCTTGGTTTCCATGCTTTTACATTTATTTATCAATGACCTGGAAGAAGGTACTGAAAGCAGGGTATCAATTGTTGGAGATGAAACAAAATGATGTAAGCAGTAAGTCTGAGCAGGATGTTATTTCTGTGCAAAAGGATTTAGAAATTGGACAATGTGTAGTCAACTAACTTAATGTACACATTTTAATGTAGATAAATGAAATAATATGCACAGGAATGCTAGTTCTCAGGAAGCTGCTGCAGTTTTCATGCCCTGGGTGCACAAGGTAAGTACATAATTCTCTCTCTTTATCGATCATTGGTAAGACCTCATCTGGAATATGCAATGCAGGTTTGGGTGCCAGTACTTAAAAAGGACATACTAGAACTGGTTCAGGTTCATAGAATGACTATGTAATTGATTAAAGGAATCATAGACTTCAGCTATGAAGAAAGCCTTTCCAAACAGGAATTGTCTTCTCTGGAGTAAACATTTTTTTTCATGTTCCTGATCAATACAAAGACCTTTCTGAGGATCTTTAAAATCAAACATCCCGAAAAACAAGGGCTTATCCCTTATGATTGGCATATTAAACACTAAAAATGTTTTTTTTTTAATTATGACGGAAGTAATAAAATGTTGTCTGAAGCTGTTTTGTCTGATTAAAAAAGTGTTTTTATGACTTTCTAGCAATGAGACACACATAAGGCTATCATAATTAAAATGAAACGTTCTACCCTTGCAGAGCTGTAGCTTGCTGTTTTGTGGTCGAGGCAAGAATAGACAATTACACCCCATTGTATATACTTTCATCACAGTTATAGCATGATTAGTCTTGCGATTAACATGATTGCACTCAAGACCATGCTAGAAGATTCAGAGAAATGCAGTTAAAGTTCACCATTCTACATAGATTGTAGTGAATGCATGGCATATACTTCCAGCAGGTGTGGTGGAGGTTAATATAATAAGTATAAGATTAGGCCTGGAACTAATGAAAGTATTCCGAAACTTGAAAAGTCTAGATGGGCCATTTGGTTTATATCTGCCGACACATTCTATGTTTCGATGTAGTTATGTGGATATTATTGGTGCATCCCCTCAACTGTGTTTGCCCAAGTTTTTGACTTATTTCATGTAACAATAGCCTTACAGTAAGCCAATATGTTTTCATGAGCAACAGGTCGTAGCTAACTTACTTGCTATCGATGCAAGGGTAAGTTTAAATGTGATCTGAGGCAGCATAATGACTTTCCCATTTAGTTATTGTATAAATTGAAGCCTATTGAGTTAGAAAAAATTATTTGTGCTTGGATAAGGAGCAAGTCTGTCTGAAAGATGCATTTTTTTTTTATATCATACGTTTTTATTAAATATGAAAAAGCTATTTACATGTGAATACAGACAAGTTAAACTTTTTTCCTATATGGTAGTCTTATATTCAGGCTTTTAGTTTTTTCCTAAAGGAATATCCATAGTTTGGGGGGGTCGTCTTATAATCAGGGTCGTCTTATATTTGAGCAAATACGGTATTAATCCAGGGTGAATCTGACTGCCTAGATTTGAAGGTTTTTTCCTCTTGGTATGGATTGAACTTGTTGGTCTAAATGTATTTTTTAACCTAATTAACCGTGTAGTTATGTAACTTTGATTGAGAAATACGTTCTCGTGTTTCTCTTCATACATGTAGAATTTTGAAGATCATAAAGGAGCCAATCAAGTGGTAGTCAGTTTCACAAAACTAAAGGATTATCGCATTGCTTGCCATTTTTCTTTAATTGTAGGTGTCTACTCTACTTCAAACATGGCGTCTCTCTCTACGATGATCAGATCCGCCACCTCCTTCACTGTCAGGCAAGAATCCAGCATTTCTTCCTGTCCGGTGAAACAAAACCAGCATCTCAATATTATAATGCTTTGTGAGGAAACACAATATGTAAATACATGTTATTCTAATCCTCTTTGATGTTCTACAGAATTCTCTGTCTCCTTATACACTAAATATAACTTTCAATCAGCTAATACACCGCTGTGTTTCAATCAGATTTGTACTAAGGGGTTTTACCTGTTTTGTCTGAATAACCTAGATTTCATTTCTTCATGCATATTTGTTTTTATATGCAAAATTTTTGAGAAAATTCAAATCTTATGACAACTTGAAAACAAAAAAAGAGGAGGAACTAGTGCTCTACCATGGGCTGTTATACTATTATTCAGTGCCTCCGACCGATTTGTTGTGTAAAGAAGTACTCTCTATTCTCTCCTCTTTGTTTTTCCTGTAGTAACTATGTCAAAATGTGGAATCAGGTCGGCACACAATCACTAACATGCATCAAAAGAACACCTTTGACATTTCAGATAACTTGCAAATGATGATGCAGAAAGATCTTTTGCCTCTACAAAGAAAGAACAAAAGACAGTGACATGAAAGGGGGATCAATAAACATATGGTAATTAATAAAACATTTTCTATGAATACCCTACAAAGGGTTTTACAGAAGTATAAAAATCTAACAGCTAGCTCAGTGAGGAGCTAAGAATGCCAGCAGTTATTTTAACCAGCCAAATGCCATACATTTTCAAAACACATTCTGAGCCTGCAGTTTTGCTGGTGTAAAGTCAGGATGGCCACACGGAATGCTTGAACCTTCGGAGTATTTGGTGGAAAGCCTTCGCGGGATGGTCCTGGGCATAATGACCCTAGACACTCTGACTCTAGCAGGATCAGCAAGCAGAGCTCATTGGTTGTCGTGTCTCTGGTCATCACCTCAATCTAGCTAATAATACAAAAATGAGTACTGCATAGCTGACTATATATCTCAGGTAAACACACAACACAACAAACAGTCCCTCTCTCTCTCTCTCTGGGGAGGGCAATTGGTGTGGTTGTGATTTTCTCTCCTTTTTCGGAATCATGTACATTTTGATTAGTGTTGAGCGAACCCGAACCGCACTGTTCGGGTTCGTACCGGACATTACGGTGTCCGTGCCACGAACCCGAACCCGGACATTTCACTGTATGTCCGTGTTGGAGTTCGAGGTTCGGCTATAAACCAAAAGTCTTTAAACTGAAAGTCATTCGGTTTATAGACTTCCGGTTTATAGAATAGCCAATAGCATTACATGTATTCTATAAGCCGAAAGTCTATAAACCGAAAGACATTCAGTTTATAGCCTTTCTTTTTATAGAATAGCAATAGCATTACATGTATTCTATAAACCGAAAGTCTATAAACCGAATGTCTTTCGGTTTATAGACTTTCGGTTTATGGAATACATGTAATGCTATTGCTATTCTATAAACTGAAATAGAGTCCCCATACATAAGAATAGGTCAATTGACCTATTCTTATGAATGGGGACTCTATTTCGGTTTATAGAATAGCAATAGCATTACATCTATTACATCTGAGAGTCAAATAGAACCGTCAAATACTGTGCTTACAGCGCACTTTGAAAAATTCTAATGGTTTTGGGTGCTAAATAGTACAGTTGCGTCTTGCGGTGCACTTCATATCTGAGAGTCAAATAGAACCGTCAAATACTGTGCTTACAGCGCACTTTGAAAAATTCTAATTCTTTTGGGTGCTAACTAGTACATTTGCATCTTGCGGTGCACTTCATATCTGAGAGTCAAATAAAACAGTCCAATACTGTGCTTACAGCGCACTTTGAAAAATTCTGGCTACCTCCTCCTCCTCTTCCTCCAGCGCCGCTTACACCTACACCGCCATGGTCACCGCCTCCTCAACCTATGGGTCACTTAGTATAAACTGAAAGAGAATACCCTGCACTCCAACCCTCTCTCAAATGGATAATTCTGTTGATCCTCTTGGCAGCCATGCTTTAGATTTAGATTTATGTTCTTCCAAAGCTAAAATCAAAGATTCCATCTAGTGCTATTTTATGGCTCAGCTGTATTTTTAATTTGTATGTATTTTATGTTATTTTAAGTTATTTCCCTATCCACATTTGCTTGCAGGGCACTTGTCCTACTCTTACCCACATTGTACTTCCTTTTGCAGCCTTCTAGCCTTTTCCATGACTTTTTTAGAGGCATTTTAGTGGTCAAAAGTCTGTGTCCCCATTGACTTCAATAGGGTTCGGGGTCAAGTTCGGGTCAAGTTCGAGCACGGACTCGGCATTTTTTCCGAAGTTCAGTCGAACCTCTCGAACCCGAACATCCATGTGTCCGCTCAACTCTAATTTTGAAATGAACAATGGGATATCACAGGTGGACTGACAAGGGAGTTACACTATTCAAGTCACTTTGACACAAGATATATACAATACATCCGATTCTTGTTTACCACTGTTGATCCAAAAGAAGGCAAAAAATCCTTATTTCAGCAATTTCGAATTCCGATTTCAAAGGGGGAAAAAATCCTTCTTGACTCCAAATGGCAATCTGATTTTTCCTTCTATCAACAAGCAGTAAATTAATAATAATACCTATAGTAGCCTCTTTATTTCCTTTCTCTATGCATTTGTATACAGGACTGATGCATTGATAGCACCACCTCTTCAGGCAGTGAATTCCATAACTTTATTGTCCTTATCGTAAAGAATCCCTTCCACTGCTGTAGATGAATTCTCCTTTCTTCAAGTCTTATCTGGGGACCTCTTGTCCTTTGTACCCTTCTGTTAATGAACAGGCCTTTGCAGAGCCCTATTTATATTCCCTCTAAGAGGCTGTTTCTCTAGCATATGTGTACATATGTGAGTTGTGAAGGCATCAGAAATACGTATGCATAATGCTATATATTTTTATTTGAATTAATGTGCCCTACAAAAAATAGCCATGATTTGTTATTCAAATTCCTGCTCAGGGTTATCACTCGCTAGCATGTAGACAGAGCATACCACACTAATATGATGACTTGCAGCAGTCTTTAAACCAAAAAGGTATAAGTCCACCCATTGTTACCCCCACTGTCCATATGTTACATATATAATCTACAGTTATTGCGATTGTTCTGTAGCTCTAGATATTGTGTACAGGATTGCCTTCTTGTGCAACAAAATAAAAACAAATAACAGATGCTGATTTCTTTTTCAGTCTTTCAGATCTCACAAGTGGCTGTCAAAGTAAAATCTATATGACTGTAATCTGTTTGACACCTCTGCTTTAAATTCTATTGGTTTCTCCTCATCTTCACTTTGGCCTCTTCCTCAAGGACATCATCCCAGTTTTTCAACTTAGTACTTTTGTATGTATTCCAAAAAGGGTGTGGGAGCACAAACTCACCGAGACAGCACAATAATAGCCTATTCTACAGTATGTTGACTACTCGTGAGGGCATCACAGTTTTTTGTTTGCTTACACCATGACAGAGGAAAACCACTCCATCAGACTAATCCCACCCATAAGGACAGTCCAGACCCGAAATGCCCGGCTGGTCTCTGCACGAGAAATACAGCAAACCACAGATGTATGTTTCAGCCTACCTTGGTCAGTGTGGTATGACTTTTGAATGTATCTGAGAGTTTGAGAGCTTTCTGCAACTCTTACATGATAGGAATATGGACATCCTGAAAAATTGTTTTTTTTAGAAATGAAACTAATGCCTATCCTAGCAATATATATATATATTAATTTCTATGAAGGTTTTCCAGCTGTCATTTCAGAAAAAAGCAAACAGTTTTATTCTAGTTTTAAGTTACTTGACTGCCTTCAGTCAGCTCTTAAAAGCTTGCAATCTAAAATATACAGGCCGCGTCCATAGCAAATATATGGTTAGTGTTCCACTAACATGAAAGACGGCTGTGTTCTGTGGTGTACAAGACAGAGCAATAGGCAAGAACGGCGGGTCGGCACATCAAAAGGGCCATATAAGAATTTCAAGCAAAAAATGTTTGGAAACAGAATTCTTTATCTTAAACTTCATCTGTTCGCAACCTGATTTCACAATTTATTCCTTTATGTTAGAAACTCGTCTCATGTATTGCTCTGCAATGTATCCCACTCTCCTCCAAAGAAGGAAGGGGTTATAGAGATGAAAAAACGCTTTGTGTACAATAGGTAGTTAATGGTTCAGGCAGTGAATGGGTTTGGGTGCCAATGGCTCGCTGCTCTAACCCCCCTTTTACTCTTTCAGCGACTTTGCCCTCACGAAACCCCCTCAATGTGTATCCTAGTAATCAAAAGACATATTTCAACACCAGAGAACCTGTTTTGGAAAGATTTCTCTCATTTCTTCCTGTCTTGTTTTATCTTTGCTTCCGACGTAAATAATTCATCTGCCTCTGTGCTTTGCAGTCAAACTATTCTGTCCACCCCAGCCTGTTCCGTGCGTGTGATTTATTATTCAATAATTTGCAGTGCTGCTCTGTTGTAAGGTGTGCATTGTGACTGCTCGCAGAACTGTTACAATCTTCTCTAGTTAGTTGTCCTTTCGTTCTCTCTCTCCAAACAGCATCAGCTATTGATTCTACCTCGTCTTTTTTTCCCCTCTGTATTATTATTTTATTTTTTCTTTCCCAGACAAAACCTTTGCTGCGCACTTCCCCTGCTGCTCTCAAAGATGATAGTATAAAGACAAACTTGGCCCTTGTTCTTGAAAACAAGCAGTGGTTTTTATTTTGTTTTTCTATTTTTTTTTTCTGTGTCGCTTCTATATTACTCTTACTCTTCTTGGTTTCATTGGGTGGTGGCAGGTACCTTAGAACTATCAGACTTTTCCAAATAATAAAAATGAAAAGTGGTTCGGAGCAGGGAATAGAAGAGGTAGGAAACTTGGTGAGTATTGAAACTTTTCAGACCTGAGCAGAGATATTCCTTGTCATCATCGCCAATTATTATTTCCTTTGTTGATGAGACAATATAACATATTGACAAAAATATCAACTGACTCAAAAAACATTTACAAAATAGAACTCTCACCAGCAAATCAGCAACTCCTTGGCTGTGTTGCCCTTTTATTAAGTGCACCGCTTAGTTATTATAAATAGTCCAATATTAATGTAGTTCAACACACAAAACATACAGCTATTATTTACAACAGTTGAGTGCGTCTCCGAATGGACAACTGGTTAAAGCAGCAGAAGGCCACACCAAATTCCGCTCCTTTCTGTGATGAACAGGCTACAGTGTGTACAAAAACCTAAAGATTAAAGATTGGAAACATAATCTGATTTGAAGAATCTCCATTTCCGCTGTGACAGGCTGATGATTATAGAATTAGATTGGGGATTAAAATGTGGTCTAAAGGTTGGTAGTGATTGGCAAAAGCTATAGCTAGCTCTAGCTAGGCCAAAAGAAGAAATTGTGCCCATGTCAATAGGGTTTCATTGCAGTCATTTTGCAGAATTTAAATGCATAAATGAAAAAGAACTTCCATACTTGGACTGCTCAGGTGGTTCCTCTCGGTAACTTTGGGCTCATCCTTAGTGATTAGTGGTGTTGAGGGAGATGTAGATCTATTCCTCTTGCTGACAGAAACCGCTGGGGTGTTGTTTTCTATCCCTATATACAACTCTAGGTTCTGATTATATGACACTCAAGAGCAGGCCAGATGGAGCAGAGACCTTCAGCTTAATTTCATAAGAGCGTCAGTCATTGTCTAACAGTGCTGCGCCACATCAATTGTAAGCGGCAGAGGCGTCGCTAGGGGTGGGCTACTGGGGCTATAGCCCCGAGTCCACCCTTCATAGCCCCGAATGGAGACTTTGGGGCTAAAGTATTCTTTAGCCCCGAGACTCCAGGGCTATAATTATTTAAAAAAAAAAAATCCTCGGTGAGCTTTCCTCCGTTTGGGACATGGTCCCAGAATTGGAGGATTAACCTCACGCCGGGGTGAGAGCCGATCGGGAGGAGAGGCTACTATAGGGAGCTCTCTCCCTAGCCTCCAAGTGCCTGCGGTGACCGCACCTCCTGGCAATAGTGATCACAGCGCAAAGGGTAAAATCTCCACCCCCATCGCGCTGTGAGATCTGCTCGCCGGATGTCAGGTGACATCCGGCAGAAGATCCTGGATGATGGACGTAAGTAAAAAAAAAAAAAAAAGTGTGTCTAGGTGTGTGTGTCAGGGTGTCTCAAAGTGTGTAAGTGTGTGTCTGGGTGTCTCAGTGTATGTAAGTGTGTGTCTGGGTGTCTCAATATGTGTAAGTGTGTGTCTGGGTGTCTCAGTGTGTGTCTGGGTGTCTCAATGTGTGTGAGTGTGTGTGTGTCTCAATGTGTGTGGGCGTCTCAATGTGTGTGGGTGTGGGGGGTGTCTCAGTGTGTGTGAGTGTGTGGGTGTCTCAATGTGTGTAAGTGTGTGTCTGGGGGTCTCAATATGTGTAAGTGTGTGTTTGGGTGTCTCACTGTGTGTAAGTGTGTGTCTGGGAGTCTCAGTGTGTGTCTGGGTGTCTCAATATGTGTAAGTGTGTGTCTGGGTGTCTCAATGTGTGTGTGTGGGGGGGGTGTCTCAGTGTGTGTCTGGGTGTCTCAGTGTGTGTGTGTGTGTGGGGGGGTGTCTCAGTGTGTGTGAGTGTGTGTCTCAATGTGTGTAAGTGTGTGTCTGGGGGTCTCAATATGTGTAAGTGTGTGTTTGGGTGTCTCACTGTGTGTAAGTGTGTGTCTGGGTGTCTCAATATGTGTAAGTGTGTGTCTGGGTGTCTCAATGTGTGTGTGTGTGTCTCAATGTTTCTGGGTGTCTCAATGTGTGTGAGTGTGTGTGTGTGTGGGTGTCTCAATGTGTGTGTCTGGGTGTCTCAGTGTGTGTGTCTGGGTGTCTCAATGGGTGTGTCTGGGCGTCTCAATGTGTGTGTCAGGATGTCTGACCGAGCTCATCTGGGCTCTAGACCTAGCAACGCCCCTGGCGTTTCTACTATTGTGTCAGGGAATGTTTTCTTGGCCTCTTAATGCCAATTGACCAGTAGCTGAAAACCACATTATACCTGGTTGCCAGCTACATGCATTTCATTATGGCCACAGTCAACCTATTTTCTAATGCATACTGCCAGCAGGATAAGGTATCATTAAAAAAAAACTCTCACATGACAGTGACCTTGGTCTTCTTCAGTTGCCCACACAGTACACAGATTTCAATCCAGTAGCGAACATTTGCTTTGAGGTTGAACACCTACTATTTGCATTAAAAAGGCTATAGATCATCTCTATTGTACTGCATGCAGCCTATAATAAGGATACGTGTGCTCCATTCTCTCCTCCTAATTCATGAGACTCATGGTTGTGGGTTAAAATACTGAGCTGGAGTCTGCATGGTCTACTATTAGCCAGAGGTAAACCTACAAGGTCTTATGGGTGCAATAGATCAACACTAGCCAGAGGCTGACAAATGCCCCCTATTACTTTCTTTCATAAACCAGAATGGGATATTGTCTTTTACCTTCATTTGACTACCAGAGACTTTCGGTAAAATCAGACAGTACTAATGTAACATTAGGATAATGTCATACCATGCACAGACTGACAAATATAAGCCACGTCTACCTATACATCATGTGGGACATGAAATGGTCAGGATTGTTACTGATCTGAAGTTCAGGTTTCTAATTCTTAAGTTTACTTGACTACTGATGAAGTATAAATGGGCTGACTGAATTCAGCATTTTTTTTTTCTTTTAATCTCAGTCCCCTGGGATGGGAAGGGCTAATATTAATTTGGACTACCGATTTTGATTTGTCACATCATTTTTTATTTTGCTACTGACCAGTAGTTAACCTAAAATATTAAGAGGGATTAGGGGACCAAATCACCAACCCAATTGTTAAACCCTTAACAAAATAATAGGATTGGGAGTTCCAACCTCCATCTATTAATTCCAGCAAGTATAATAAACTGTTAGAATAACTGTTTCTTGAATTGCTACTGTTCTCTTGTTATTGATCTAAATAGACCTTACCTTAACGCCTTCTACTTATGATACAATGCATATTTATGTATTTTCCATCATCTTTTTGAGGGACACCTAACTTTTAGATACAACTCTTCAGAATCTATAAATCCTATGAGTTGAGAGGGATATAAGTGAATTAATCAAGGTAGTTGCCATGACATCCACCCCTTGATTAATTAACTGTTTCACTCTCAATGCACGACTATAAAAAAATCACCAGCAGGTGATTATGCTGGCCTTAGATATAACTAAGATTATGGAAAGTGTAAAAAAAAAAGATATACCACTAATATCTAAAAATACAAATAGAAAATGGTAAGAAAAAGTCCAACACATAACATCATATAATCCTGAAGAAATGAAAAGGCAAAGATTTTTTTTTTTTTTTTAAAGTATGGGGGGGTCTATTCAATATTGTGCAATGTGGCCATAAATGAGAAAATAAGGAAAGTTGAAAAATCCTGTCTTTCGGCTATTCTATGTGGCTGAGATTGTGCTGAGATCTGCTATTTGAAGCATTTGGAAGCGTTCGCATCGGGTAAACTACGCAGTTGAAAGTATAGGATTTTGGCTATTCCACAAATGCCAACTACCTCCCAACATAGGCTGAAATCGAATTTTTTTTTTCCAGAATTCATCTATTTCAATTCCCAAGCGTTTAGGTGGAGAACTGAACTTTAAAGGACTTAAAAGTACAGTGGTTTTTAACATTTATGAAAATTTTTACATATATATGTTTAATTTTGGAGCCAAATATTTGCACATCTGGAGTCCAAATTATACTAACCTATACTTGCCTAACTCCCTACTAACTTTCTTGTGAAATCTTCTGAGAATACTCCCATTAACAGTGATTGCTTAAATAAATATATTAATAGTTTTTCTAGTTCATCACTTTTAAAAACTTTGTGTCTAACCCATCAGACACCATCACCGACTTTGTCTTTACTTTAAACAGCTGAAGTAGAACTGTGATGATACGGAACCCTAGAGCAGCCTCTCCCCTAGGTGTATCGTCTTTAGGGGGAACACTGCTAAGACCGGGGTCATGTCAGTGATTATTTCTCACCCCAGGATGCTGGTCTCAGTAGTGGGACTTTACAAAGTGAGGCTGAAGGGGCAGTAGCTGTCAATGCTGTCAGATCGGAAGACTCTGCCACAGGAATGGACACATAGCAAACGCTTGGGAAAGACTTCTACTTTATTTCACAACAAACCAACTTATATATAGGAAACGGGGGGGGGGGGGGCAGAAACTACACATAGTTAAAATAACAACAAAGAAGTAACACATCACACCAACATAATGGCATTACAAACAGGCAGACATACAATAGCAATTCACACCTCCAAATGAACATTGTACACAACCCCTTAAACTTACTCTTTCACACAGACATTAAAACAAAATCTTCTTTTCCAGTGTAAGGATGTCATCTGCAGCTAAGTCTTGGGGGGGGGAGGGGTACTGGTCTGGCTGTTCATTCTGTAAATGAACAGGTCAGTGGAGAGCTCTTTAATTATAAACATTTTCTCATATTCCCTCTAAAATACCTTTTTCTATCTATAGTATATAGGATCCTCCAATTCTCTTATTCATTTTGTAGCCCTACTTTGCAATTTTTCCAGTTCCATAGTATCCTTTTTAAAGACTGGTGCCCAAAATTGTACTGCATTTTCAAAGTGAGGTCTTACCATTGACTTGTAAAGAGGCAAGATGATATCAAAGTCCGGTGAATTAATACCCCATTTTATACATGACAATATCTATATCCCTTGCAACTGCTTACTGCCATTGAGCACTGTTGCTAAGTCTGTTATCAATTATTATTGCTAAATAATTTTCCTTAGTAGTTTTTCCTAGCCAGATACCATTTAAATTATATGTTGCATCGTCATTATTTTTTTCATAATGCATAACTTTACATTTGTCCATAATGAACCTCATTTGACACTTGCTTGCCCAATCCCCCACTGTCTAAATATTCCTGCATCAAGCCTGCTGTATTACCTTACCTAATTTTGTGTCTTCCACAAACACTGAAACATGGCTCACCATTCTGGAGATCATTAATAAACAAATTAAAAAGAAAAGGACCTAAAACTGAACTTTGATGTACTCTACTAAATAACCTGGTCCATTTTGAGGATTTTGCATTTACAAAAACTCTCTGCATTCTATCTTTTAGCCAGTTTTCAATCCAAATACATACATTTGTCCCCATATATATTTCTCTCTCTATTTATCCAGTAATATTTTGTGTAGCACTGTACCAAATACTTTAGCATTTGCTTTTTTCCTGGGTCAGCCAATCCCATGTATCGGTCATATAAAGTCAGGCAGCAGGAGCTCATCCATCAGTTTTTCCTTGGTATAAACCAAAGGGGAAAAAAGTATTTTGCTCCTGTCTGTGCATAATGAGTAGTTTACGCATATTCTAAGTTTAGAAAAGTTGTTTTTTCTAAAATCTAAAACTTTGGTTTTTGTGTGGCCTGAGTCACTGCTCTTAAATTAAACAGCACAGACTGATGATCACTAGAGCCCAAATTTTCACCTACAGTAACATCTGATACCAATTCTTAATTTCTAAATACTCAAGGGTTTACCCAATATGGTCTAACTTGCCACAAAATGTTTTTCCAAAATTCGGCTGCACAGTATAGCCTATTTTCAGTTAACAGGATAATTAACATAAAATAACATAAATAGTAAACTTTTTTTGAAAAAAAGTGTCACCTGAGACCAGTGGACTGCCCTGCTGGTCCCACATAAAACATTTGCCTCCCAGTGGTCTGTGGAGGACATAAATAAAATTGGCCCCGGGGGGGGGGGGGGGGGAGTAAAATGAGATCAATAGGGGGAGAATAAATTTACCATGGACGGGCACAATGCCACTGGCCCTTAGTGCAATAAAATAAATGGCTGCCCAAGGCCCCATGGTCCCATAAATACAATAAAGAAAATCAATTAAATGATATAATTACCCCCCATCTCTATCTTCCTTAGGTAGGAGACCAGCATTTGTTACATGGGGCAAGATGACCATAAACAAGGGAAAAATCTAAAACTAACAGTTAAGAAAGAAGGTATGTGGAAGAGTCTTTGATAATAATCAAATTTACAAATAAATCTATTAAGTATTTAACTGGTGCCATGTGGCACAATAAAACTAGAACTTTATAAACAGGTCTGCACAAAAAAACGAAAGGTCATTCCCTGAGACTGGAAGAACAAAGGATATCATACATATATTTTATGGTTGGGCAATATCTGGAGGGAAAGTTACAGTGCAGAGCAGGTACATAATACAGGCTCATGTAGATTTACTCTGCATGTCAGGGAGTTGTCCTAATGTGAATTGGCACTCTCGGCTTTCTAAGTAGTTGGACCAAAGAATGCATTTGTATGTGGCCTTCAACCCCTCACTTTTTGCCGATCTCCTGAAGGCCTCCATATTCTTGCAGCATTAAGTGCAGACGTGAGGTAGCATTTGTACTTCCCTAAAGGAAGTTTGATGTTGAAGAAGCGCAGGGTGTGTGTTTGGAAATTCTGAGTCAGAGAGCTTTAATAGCTACAAAAGAGTGACACATTCTATGCTTCTATGTAAAACCAAAATGGTTCGGCAGATGAGAACCATTTGGCCTATCTAGCCTGCCCAATTTTCTAAACACTTATCTTATATCTAGGGTAGCCTTGTGCCTATCCCACGCATGCGTAAACCCCTTTACTGGGTTAAACTCTTTCATTTCTGCCGGAAAGCTATTCCATACATCCATTAACCTTTCCTGGTAAGCCTTACCCTGCAATCCATGACTCAGTTTAGTAGCCCTTCTCTGAACTCTCTCCGACGTATCAATATTGTATTGTACTGCAATACTCCAAGTGAGGTCTCACCAGTGCTCTGTGCAATGGCATGAGCACTTCACTCTTACTACTGGTAATACCTCTCCCTATACAACCAAGCATTCTGCTAGCATTTCCTGCTGCTCTATTTTCTACAGTGGCGGAACTATCATTATCGCAGGGGTCGCATTTGTGACCGGGCCTATTACACCAGGGGCCCGGCTGCCCTGTCGACCCCTGCGATAATGATAGATTAAAACCTATACTATGCGATCTGAACTGATCGCATAATACTGGCCCTCCAGACAGAGAGCTGCGGCCCGTGTGACATTGTCACCTGTAGCGGCACCTCTGCTGGTCTCGTGCGAGGGGGTGAAAGCTCTGAGCCTCCTAGAGCGCCGGATGTCCGTGACATCCTGGCACTCAGAAGAAAACAGAGGTCGGCATCAACCTCCCTCCCTGCAATGAAAGGTAACCTTGCAGGGAGGGGGACAAAGAAAAAAAATCTCTGGGTATGTATGTATGTATGTAGTGTAAGTCTGTGTGTGTGTATGTATGTAGTGTAAGTCTGTGTGTGTGTATGTATGTAGTGTAAGTCTGTGTGTGTGTATGTATGTAGTGTAAGTCTGTGTGTGTGTGTGTGTGTGTGTATGTATGTATGTATGGATGTAAGTCTGACTGTATGTAATTATGTAAGTGTAAGTCAGATTGTATGTATGTATGTAAGTCTGATTGTATGTATGTATGTAAGTGTAAATCTGATTGTGTGTATGTATGTAACTGTAATATTATAGCAAATATGATATATATAGCTGGTTTTATAATAATATTTGTTATATAAATATTATAAAACCAGCCATATATGTTATACACATATTAAATAAACCTGAGCCATATGTTTTATATATATATAGTTTTATATATATAGGAGTTGCATGGTGGGTTCTAGTTACGCCTCTGATTGTCTACCTACCTTTTAAGTATTTAATATATCAGTAAGGTTAAAGTAACCTATAATGATAACTTCCCCCTTCAATGCCATTTTAGGTGTAGAAGTCTTTTCAGGGTGAACTCAGGAACCACGGGTTTTGAGTGGCCACAAGCAAGGGTCTTAGTATTCCTTTTTTGCCATAAAAGAGCACAGGAACCAAAAGAAAAAAAGCAGATATTATAGTGAGGGTCACAGGACAATGAAACAAGCGAAAACAAGCTAAGTAGATACCAGCAGAGCAGAGCAAATATATCACAATCAGATCGGTAAGGAAAAGCAAAATGTACCAGCAGAGTGTGCTGGGATGAGGGGAGTTATATACCAAGGGATGCCAAGAATACCTGAGCCAATACATTTCCAAGGCACAGGCATAGAGCTAACAGCAGCAGAGCAAGCTTGTAATCTGAGCCCTCAGGTGGCTATAGGTGTAAGTGCAAGTGCTATAAAAGACAGAGGATTCATTCCCAGCAAGCTCAGGGCTTCAGCAAGCAGTTCATTCAAATTCAAACAAGTGCATCATCTTTAAATGTCTTAATTATATAACTGTTATGTCATCACATATATTGCACAAATAATTACTACTACTATATCTAGGATAGGTTCATGCATATCACATGCATGCTTACTCTCCTTTACCGTATTAAACCGTACCACTTCCACTGAAAGGTTATTCCATGCATCCACTAGCCTCTCAGTAAATAGATGGAGGTTGGAACTGATAATATGTTTAAACCTTTGCCCTGTTGTTGTGGTAGTTTTTATTCTTTTACATAGACTCTCTTCCTTAACTGTGTTGATTCCCTTTTTTTGAGACATGCAGGAAGAACAGAAAAACTGTCCTTTCAGTCAACAGCTGAGTTTCCTAGTAAGGTGCAGGCTGTGCAGGCACGGATGCTCTAGGTGTACGCCGCAATACATGAAATATATCCAAGGAGCTTATGGCAGCAGCGTATTCAGCGTATATCAGAGTCAATCACTCTGTTGCCAGTTCGACCAGCACGAATTTTCGTATACTTTTCATGCTGGTCGAATTGGCAACAGAGTGAGCGTTTCTGATACCGAATTCTCTGCTGCCGCCAGTCTCTTGGATGTATTTAGTACAGGTGTGCTGCCAGTCTGGCGCACACCTGTCACTAGGGCAGGATACGCCTCTGAGGATGTGATGTCTCTGTTGGTGTTCGCCACACACTTCCAGGTTGCTTAGATGGCGCATGGCATCTGGGGGCATGATTCAAAAAGAGTTCTGTCCTTTGTGACTGATCATCTTCTACCACCCTGGGCTTATATAATTGCAATTGGTATAATTAATACATGGATATTCATGAGTTGCTTACATTATAATTATACAGAGAAAGTGGTGCTACATACAAAGGAGCATGTAAAATTATATGTATCCAGCAAAAAAAATAATAAAAAAATGACAACCCTAGCTGCATAACTGTTGGTTAAACAATCAGATGCTGTGTGCAGATTCCTCTGCAATAAGTTTATGCACAGACTTTAAGGATATTTATGAAATCCCATACACTTGAAAATGTTTCCTTCCAAAAGGATGGGCCCCCAAAAGGAGAGACAGCCCATGTGACTGTCTCTGTATGAGACAGTCATATGGGCAGTGGGGGCCCACGGGGCTGCTGCTTTAGGCCCCCAGCCTTAAGTGTTCCAAGGCCCTGTGTGGCCGCCCATGGCGCACCTCCCTTCTCTTATGTCTTTCTCCTCTCCCTCCTCACGCCTGTCTCTACCTTCTCCCTTCCCATGTTTGTCCCTTTCCTCTTCATTGCCATGTCTGTCTCTCGCCAACTCCCCCATATCTATTCTCTCTCTCCCCCTCCTCCCCCATATCTGTTCTCTCTCCCCCCCTCCTCTACCATATCTGTTCTCTCTCCCCTCCCTCCCCATATCTGTTCTCTGCTCCCCTATATCTGTTCTCTACTCCCCTCCTCTGTTAGTTCTTCCCCCTCCTCTATTCTCTTCCCCTCTCATCTGTTCTCTCCTCCTTTCTCCTCCCCCTCCTCTGTTCTCCTCCCACCTCCTCTGATCTCTTCCACTCTCCTCCCCCTCCTCTATTCTCCTCCCACCTCCTCTGTTCTCTTCCACTCTCCTCCCACTCCTCTGTTCTCTCCTCCCCTCTCCTTTCTCCTCCCCCTCCTCTGTGCTTTTCCCCTCTCCTCTGTTCTCTCCTCCCCTCCTCCTTTCTCCTCCCCCCTCCTCTGTGCTCTTCCCCTCTCCTCTGTTCTCTCTCCCCTCCTCCTTTCTCCTCCCACCTCCTCTGTTCTCCCCTCCTCCTTTCATTGTTACTTACATGGAGGGGGCAGAGGATGTGAGGTGAAGCTCCACCCCCACCATGTGAAGTATAGCCGAGTCTGCTTCACTGGGAGCTGCGACCAGCATAAGTAAGTGCTGCTCCCGCTCCACATGCTTAGTGATAACGCAGGGTATAGGATTTCTGATACCCTGCATTATCACTTACTTATGCTGCTCTGCTTCACAGAGTGGGGAAGAGCTTTCACCTCGCTCCTGGTGAGCTCCGCCCCTTCCCCGGATCCTTCAGTGTAGCTGAGCAGAGGGCTGGTGAGGGGATATTTTCCATCCAGTGCCTCTACCGGCAAAACTTTATTTTTTTTTTTAAAGTGGCTGACGGGCTGGCAGCTGCCCCTCTTGCCCACGTAATTTTTTTTTTTTTAGTTTTTTTTAAAGGGCCGGGCCTAGGACTGGTGTATCGCTTTCCCCCCCTGATGGCGGCCCTGTATGTGTGCATATGTGAATCAGTGTGCAGAGCCAGCCTTTGGACTGTGACTGCATATGGTGAAACACCCAAAGGAGGCACCTGCCTACTAGCTCCTCCTCTGGCAGAGGCACTGGCTGGGGAGAACAAAAGATCTCACCCCACTCTGAGTGAGAAGGCAGGCAGTTGGATGTCTATGTGCTGACTGTGTTATGTCCTTATGTAATATGGATGATGACTGGCGCACATCCTGGGTGTGCTATCTGGGTACTATGTTGAGACCTGTGCGTGCAATCCTGGTGCTCTAGTAAGACCTGTGGAAGCAATCCTGGTGCTCTGGTAAGACCTGTGGAAGCAATCCTGGTGCTCTGGTAAGACATGTGGAAGCAATCCTGGTGCTTTGGCAAGATCTCTGGGCGGATGCTGGAACCTGTATCAAGTGTCATGGGTGCTGCACGGTGGTGCTGTAGCAAGTTGTGGGTGTAATCAGGTGCTGTAGGAGCAACTGCAAGGGATGTGGGGCTAATAATGAAAGGAGAGCAGGCGAAATTGTGTAACGAGGGCCAGAGGAACGAAATAGAAACAAGGAATGCATTTTTTCAAAAACAGATTTATTATCTGATAACTATACCTTACCAACAATCTCTGCAAAACTTCCATAATTTCCTTTTATTACATTTTTACATTTATCTCTTCCCTCGCAAGCTTTTTTTTTTTTTTTTCTATAACGTAGATAATAAGGTCAGGCAAATATTTGATATTTGATAAAGCGGTTTGACCTTTTGGGTATTTCATTTAAATTAAACTTGCAAGCGCACCTCTCACTCAGCTAGCTGAGGATAGAAATTAAGAGCAGTCACAAGTTACGTGCTTTAATTTTCATAGAAAAATATATATATTTATACAGGTTTAGTATCCCTTATCCAAAATTCTTGGGACCAGAAGGGTTTTGGATAATGAGTATTTTCAGATAATGAATCATTTTCACCAATAAGATATATTAAAGCCTCTCATCACTCATGAGATACAGTAGTATCAATGCAAATACTGTATAGAGAAAATAAACACCGTATTTGCTCGATTATAAGACGACCATGATTATAAGACGACCCTCCAAACTTTGGATATTCCTTTAGGAAAAAAACTAAAAGCCTGAATGTAAGACTACCCTATAGGAAAAAAGTTCAACTTGTATATATTCACATGTAAATTGCTTTTTAATAAAAAATTATGATATAAAAAAAATAATTTCTTGTTTTTATTTCCTTTTATGTGCCAATGCTGCATCTCTCTTTCCCTTGCCCCCAGCTTTGTCTCTCTCCCCCCTTAGTGTTGTCTCTCTCTCCCCCTCCCTTTGACTCCCGCCTCGCTCCCCTTGTCTCTGTATCTTCCCCCTCTCCCTCCCCTTGTTTCTCTCTGCCCCCCTCCCCTTGTTACTCTCTGTGTCCCCCTCCCTCCCCTTGTCTCTCTCTCTCCCACCTCCCTCCCCTTGTCTCTCTCTTCCCCCCCCTCCCCTTGTCTCTGTCTCTTCCCCCCTCCCCTTGTTGCTCTGGTCCCCCCTCCCTCCCCTTGTTTCTCTCTGCCCACCCTTCCTCCCCTCATTTCTCTGCCCCCCCCCCACTCGTTTCTCTGTCTCACCCCCCCTCCCTCCGTCCACCCCCCTCACCTGTTTCTTGTTCTTGCTCCCTGGTGGCTAGTGGGGGCTGCCGGGGGATGTCTGCATGATAAGTGCAGACATCTTCCATGCTGCCCGACACTTCCGTCTATTATGATGGACAGCTGGACATCCCCCTGCTGCCCGATTCTCCCAGCTGGAAATCCCCCGGCTGCCAGATTCTCCCTGGTGGCTAGCGGGGCAGCAGAAGATGTCTGCGCGATGAGCGCAGACCTCCCCTGCTGCCGCCCGGCATGACCCGGCTTCATCATAGAAGTCCCGGCGGTCGTGCCGGGCAGCAGCAGGGGGAGTCTGCGCTCATCGTGCAGACATACCCTGCTGTTAGAGAGGGGGATCCAGGTCGATTTTTTCTGAAAAAAACCTCATCTTATAATCGAGCAAATACGGTATTCCTTGTCATTTAGTTTGGATGGGGGGTGATAGATATTAATGTGGGGAAAATTATAAGGTCATTATAAGTGTCATTACTAGAGTTGAGCGGACACCTGGATGTTCGGGTTCGAGAGGTTCGACCGAACTTAGGAAAAAAGTCCGGGTCCGTGCTCGAACTTGACCCCGAACTTGACCCCGAACCCCATTGAAGTAAATGGGGACACAGACTTTTGGCCACTAAAATGCCTCTAAAAAAGTCATGAAAAGGGCTAGAGGGCTGCAAAAGGAAGTAACATGTGGGTAAGAGTAGGACAAGTGCCCTGCAAGCAAATGTGTATAGGGAAATAACTTAAAATAACATAAAATACATACAAATTAAAAATACAGCTGAGCCATAAAATAGCACTAGATGGAATCTTTGATTTTAGCTTTGGAAGAACATAAATCTAAAGCATGGCTGCCAGGAGGATCAACAGAATTATCAATTTGAGAGAGGGTTGGGGTGCACGGTATTCTTTTTCAGTTTATACTAAGTGACCCATAGGTTGAGGAGGCGGTGACCATGGCGGTGTAGGTGGAAGTGGCGCTGGAGGAGAAAGAGGAGGAGGAGGTAGCCAGAATTTTTCAAAGTGCGCTGTAAGCACAGTATTGGACTGTTCTATTTGACTCTCAGATATGAAGTGCACCGCAAGATGCAAATGTACTATTTAGCACCAAAAACAATTAGAATTTTTCACAGTGCGCTGTAAGCACAGTATTTGACTGTTCTATTTGACTCTCAGATATGAAGTGCACCGCAAGATGCAAATATACTATTTAGCACCCAAAACAATCAAATTTTTCAAAGTGCGCTGTAAGCACAGTATTGGACTGTTCTATTTGACTCTCAGATATTAAGTGCACTGCAAGACGCAAATGTACTGTTTACCACCCAAAACGATTCAAATTTTTCAAAGTGCGCTGTAAGGACAGTATTTGACGGTTCTATTTTACTCTCAGATATGAAGTGCACCGCAAGACGCAAATGTACTATTTAGCACCAAAAACTATTAGAATTTTTCAAAGTGCGCTGTAAGCACAAAATTTGACGGTTCTATTTGACTCTCAGATGTAATACATGTAATGCTATTGCTATTCTATAAACCGAAATAGAGTCCCCATTCATAAGAATAGAAACATAGAAACATAGAATGTGTCGGCAGATAAGAACCATTCGGTCCATCTAGTCTGCCCAATTTTTTTTTTTGAGTACTTTTATTAGTCCCCCGTTCCCGGTCTTATAGCTAGGATAGCCTTGTATCTATCCCACGCATGCTTAAAATCCTTGACTGTGTTTACCTCTACCACTTCTGCTGGCAGGCTATTCCATACATCCACTACCCTCTCAGTAAAGTAATACTTCCTGATATTACTTTTAAACTTGCCACTCTAATTTAAGACTATGTCCTCTAGTTGTGGTAGTTTTTCTTATTTTAAATACCGTATTTGCTCGATTATAAGACGACCCTGATTATAAGACGACCCCCCAAACTTTGGATATTCCATTAGGAAAAAAACTAAAAGCCTGAATATAAGACTACCCTATAGGAAAAAAGTTCAACTTGTATATATTCATATGTAAATTGCTTTTTTAATAAAAAATTATGATATCAAAAAATGTATTTCTAGTTTTTATTTCTTTTTATGTGCCAATGCTGCCTTTCTCTTTCCCTTGCCCCCATTTTTCTCTCTCTCCCCCCTCCCCTTGTCTGTCTCTTAACCCCCTCACTCCCCTTGTCTCTGTCTCTTAAACCCCTTCCCTCCCCTTGTCTCTGTCTCTTAACCCCCTCACTCCCCTTGTCTCTGTCTCTTAACCCCTTCCCTCCCCTTGTCTCTGTCTCTTAACCCCCTCACTCCCCTTGTCTCTGTCTCTTAACCCCCTCCCTCCCCTTGACTCGGTCTCTGCCCCCCTCCCTCCCCCCTGTCTCTCTGTCCCCCTCCCTCCCTCCCCCTGTCTCTCTGCCCCCTCCCTCCCTCCCTCCCCCCTGTCTCTCTGCCCCCCTCCCTCCCTCCCCCTGTCTCTCTGCCCCCCCTCCCTCCCTTCCCCTTACCTTGATCCCTGGTGGCTAGTGGGGGCAGCCGGGGGATGTCTGCACGATACTTGCAGACATCCTCCATGCTGCCCGACACGGCAGTCTATTATGACGGACAGCTGTCCGTCATAATAGTCTGCCGTGTCGGGCAGAATGGAGGATATCTGCACGTATAGTGCAGACATCCCCCAGCTGCCCGATTGTCCCTGGTGGCTAGTGGGGCAGCAGAGGAAGTCTGCGCGATGAGCGCAGACCTCCCCTGCTGCCGCCCGGCACGCTCGCCGGGACTTCTGTGACGAAAGCGGAAGTACCCGGCTTCTTCACAGAAGCCCCGGCGGTCGCGCCGGGCGGAAGCAGGGAAGTCTGCGCTCATCGCGCAGACATCCCCTGCTGCTAGAGAGGGGGATCCAGGTCCCTTGCAGCTCTGCTGGGGACCTGGATCCATGTCTTATAATCTGACCTCAATAAAAACCTCGTCTTATAATCGAGCAAATACGGTATACTCTCTTCCTTTACTGTGTTGATTCCCTTTATGTATTTAAATGTTTCTATCATATCCCCCCTGTTACGTCTTTCCTCCAAGCTATACATGTTAAGATGCTTTAACCTTTCCTGGTAAGTTTTTATCCTTCAACCCATGAACCAGTTTAGTAGCCCTTCTCTGAACTCTCTCCAAAGTATCAATATCCTTCTGGAGATACGGTCTCCAGTACTGCGTACAATACTCCAAGTGAGGTCTCACCAGTGCTCTGTACAATGGCATGAGCACTTCCCTCTTCCTACTGCTAATACCTCTCCCTATGCAACCAAGTATTCTGCTAGCATTTCCTGCTGCTCTATTGCATTGCCTACCAACCTTCAAGTCCTGGTTAGGACTGTACCAAATAGTCTATATTCTGCTTTTGGGTTTTTACGCCCAAGGTGCATAATCTTGCACTTGTCCACATTAAATGCCAGTTGCCACTGCTCTGACCATTTTTCTAGTTTAGCTAAATCATTTGCCATTTGGCTTTTCCCTCCATGAATATCAATAGGTCAATTGAATGAATGGGGACTCTATTTCGGTTTAAAGAATAGCAATAGCATTACATGTATTCCATAAACCGAAAGTCTATAAACCAAAAGACATTCGGTTTAAAGACTTTCGTTTTATAGAATACATGTAATGCTATTGCTATTCTATAAAAAGAAAGTCTATAAACCGAATATCATTCGATTCATAGACGTTCGGTTTATAGAATAGCCAAAAGCATTACAGGTATTACAGCATTACAGGTAACTGAACCCGATCGGCAAAGTGTTCATACAAGGATACCAGTGTCCATGGCAAGATCTGTGATGGTCCATGGAACATCATGAACTTGGTTACATAATTCTTCTATCACCTATAACTTCCTATGACTCTCAGCTGGGCTAGCTAACCATGATGCTAGTTCCCCATTGCAAAGAGACACCATATCCCAATGGGTTTACCACCATTACCAGCCCATTATTGGCTATGCATCACAGTAACTGTAGTATCTGTACTTCAGTAGCAATGTATTTTATTGGTGTGACCTTTGAATTTTTCAGCTACTGTCTGTAATTTCTTACCCTTTTTAAATCTCATACAGGTCTTCCTAACTGGCTGTCACCCGGGTGGTCCGCACCTCTGTAACTCCTGTTAGTACGATATCTATTTTAAGTTCTGGCTGGAATAACCATCCCTTAATGGATTCCATTACTTTCTGCGTTTTGGCTCAGACATCCGGACAAATGCTGACAGCATTTCTAACTTGGCCATTCTTTACAGTTATATAAGAGATACAATTAAGCTAAGTTACTGCCATAACACTAGACTTTAAACACTCCCATTTGTCTTGTCTCGCGTGTTGTGCGACTATTGGGAACTGAATTGTTAGGACAGGAATGTTGTTTCACTGAAAAGTTGAAAAACTGGCTGCGAATTAAGAGATATTCCTTCAAACAGACATCTCGTTTAATCATCTGCATGGCGGAAGGAAAACCCGACTGCCAATAAATTCGCAAAGCCTGAAAAAGGCGATGGAAATCCAATTAAGGTTAGAACGACATTGTGGTGCAAAAAGCTGCATCAGGATGCATTCATTTCAAAAGACCCATTTTAATGTGTTGTGTCAGGAAGAACATGAAACAGTATTCTTCTGTGCAACATAAATAATTTCCTACAATTATCAGAAAGCTACAGCAAGACACATATTTTCAAGGTTGATTGAGTTTTAATCTTGGAGTTCCGAAATTAATAATTTATCTTGGAAGGGATAGTTTTAATTTACCTTGCTGGGCATTTTTTTATTTATTTAGATTTTCATGTTCTATTTTCCTTTTATTTATTTTTTTGCTAAGCTAGTGACAAAAAAGGTAATCTTGGGGGGGGGGGGGGGGGGGAGAATACCAGTATATAATTACAAACCAACAATTAGAATGTTAGTCCTGTGATAAAAAGCATTTTTGATTTTTTTTTGTAAGGCTATGAAGGTTTCGCTTTAAGTCACACGAGGGTGACAATGTATTATAAATGTCTTGCTTCAAAGATGAATATTTCAATGGAAAGAAATAAATAATGTTGATTGTTTTCGGAATGCGTTTTTTCAGACAGTTGTACACAGAGTCTCTGGGACTTTGAGAATGAGACACACAAAGAGACAGGAATATTTAGAATTTCAGAAATGTGAAGTTTTTGTGAAATTGATCCACTTTTATTCTGATAGTGGTAATGTTTGGCCTATAAATTTTATGATAGAAAAACTTGCAAAGTTTTTTTTTAATTTTTTTATTTTTTTCAATGCATAACTTGAAAACCTTTTGCATTCTTTCTGTGGATTGATATGTCCCACACTACGCCAGACTGGCCTACCGGGAAATATCCCTGTAGGCCTTGTGCTTTCACATATCATAGCAGACAACCGCGACCGAAAGAAAGCAGTTGTTATCCGCACAGCTTTATTCCCAGATAAGCTCTCGTGGCCGAAGCTGCCCGTTGTGCAATTGCAATAGGAGCCAAAAGACCACCTCCTCACCAATCCTCCCTCCAACTGGCTGCTGTTGCCAGAAAGTGGGAAGTACTTTGTGGGCTCCATCAAATATGTGCAGCTTGTATTTGACGTAAACTGTGCACCACTGCACTCTCATCCGAGGGTCACTTCATTTGACCTGTAATGCAAAGTACTTCCACTGCGTCAGTGCAGCTTCTCTGTTGTACTTGTTTCATTCTCCAGTGGACTGCTACAGGTATGTTCTTTGTCTTGATGTCTGTTATTTTTGTTATAGTATTAACTATTAGTTATTACATAGTCAGGGATAGTGCTAGGAACTTGCTGATGGGAGGAACCGTAACACTGGTGGCAAGCTTAACATCTCATGGCTATCAGATATTACTTGTCTATGTCATTGTCTTGTGTGTTCTCTTTTTTCTATCCTCTGTCCTTTTTTGTTTGCTTCCCTATTGTATTCATGTTCTTTGTCTTAGCCCTGTATTCTGTATTGTTGTATTTTGCTTTCTGTTCTCTCTCTTTTTGCTCTACTTGGCCTGACCTGCAGCATCCTGCTTATCCTGTCAGGGATATTATGTTCCATTAATTATTAGGAGAGATACCTGGGGTCACTAAATGTTTCTGAGCAGCTTGTAAAACTCTCTCCATCTGGCTTAAAGGTGTGTATGATTAACCGGTAGACTCCCACGCTGGGCAATCCAAGTCCAAACAAGCACATGTGCAGAAAAGTTGCAAATAGATTTATTGGGCAGTATCGGCAGGTACAAATGTGCAAATAACAGCAATTTACACCTGTCCAGAGTGGTACCTGCCTAGTTTGGCCACAAAGTGGCACCTGCCAAGTCTTACTATTGTCTGGCACCTTCCCAAACCTAGACCTGACCTGAGCCCTGTAAAAGGGATGACCGGAGTCCTGTAAAAGTGTTGACCTGAGTCCTGTATAAAAAGGTGACCTGAATCCTGTAAAAAAAGATGCCCCAAGTCCCTTGCAGGGGATGGCCCAAGTCCCTTGAATGTGGGATGCCCCGAGTCCCTTGAATGTGGGATGCCCCAGACACACTTAATGTGGGATGCCACAAGTCCCTTGAATGTGAGATGCCCCGAGTCCCTTGAATGTGGGATGCCCCGAGTCATAGAGTCCTTTGAATGGGATGCCCAGAGTCATAGAGTCCTTTGAATGGGATGCCCCGAGTCATAGAGTCCTTTGAATGGGATGCCCTGAGTCATAGAGTCCTTTGAATGAGATGCCCCGAGTCATAGGATCCTGTTATGTTTTCTTTCTTGTTTCTTGCCTCTGTCCCTTTGTCCTTCTGTTCTGGTCTAGTTCTGGTTTTCTTGCTGGTTATTGTTATGTCCCATTCCAGGTTTTTTTTGTTTCTCTTTGCCTAGTTTATCTGTTCTGTATAAATGTTAGTGCTTCTTTCAGTTTCTGTTTTTCAGTGCAGTCTACGGGTATTTTCTCTGTGTTTTAAGTGTCAATTCAACGTACGTCTTTTGGATGCAATTATTTATTTATTTGCTAATTTATTATTAGGTCATAGCGCAGGGATTTGCCAAAATGTGGGGTACTTTGGCATGGTTGGAAAGCAAACCTATAATTGACCAATAGGTGAGCCAAACTCCCACCAGCTTACCATCTTTAGTGTTAGGCCAGTTCCTGTATTTATGATTGTTTCTTTTCTGTTGTGTTTCTTAGCCCTGTCCTCTGTATGTAGTCTGCGATAGATCTGTGCCTGTCCCTTTAAGTTCTGTTTCAATGCCCTTTGTCTGTGCCCTGTATTATATCTATGTTATCTATAACCCTGTACCTTGTATTGTTTATCGTTAGTTTGGATTCTGTTTTTTCTTGCTTATGTTTATCTCTGTGCTCCTATGTCTGTCCTGTAACCATGCTCTCTGTATTGAGTTCTGTTCTTCCTAAGTTCCTTTTCTGCAATCATTCTGCTTGTTCTATTTGCCTGTCCTAACATCCTGATTTCCTTTCAAAGTTATGTTCCATGCCTGCTCCAGGATGTCTGCAGGGTTTATCCAGTCCTAGCCTTAGTATTCTGGATACAGCAGCTGCCTCCACAGGGCCTTGGTATGTGGCTGCTCAAAACCTGGAGCCTCAAGCTACCAGATAAGTGCAGTTATCCAGCACAAGGCCCTGTCTCCACCCGTAGTGCATCGTATCACCTCATCTTGGGTATTCAGGGTCTATTACAATCCTGGATTATACCAGTGTCATAAGGAGTAGTAAATCAAAATATGGGTAAATTTTATATGACACATAGAAGCCTTGGATGATTAAATATCCTAATGTGAAGGGTTGCAGGGTTGGTTGGAGTGTATCTATTTCAGTTATGGCGGCACCACAATTAATAGTGCGTTTTTGTGTGTGGATTGTGTTGTGTAGTTTGTAAGTTTAGCATTTTGCACCTTAAGATTAATGCATAGAATGTGTTATTATGGATCTTTTTAGCAGATTAAATGTTGTATTGACTTTTTGATAAAATCATAAAGAATAAATGGTTAAAAGCAAGCAATCTTCTCATAAAATTGGCAGACTACAGGGGTTCTTTGATCCCCCCAAGCCTTTTTGTTTTTGATTGACTTGGCAGTCTCTCGGAAATCTCAATTTTTTTTAGCAGCTAATATATTAACAGTGGTAAAGATCATCTTAGCCAGATATTGGAGGTGTGCTGAGATTCTTTTCTGGAAAGAGATTATCGATCAGATCTAATATCAGTATTTAATGAAGAGGGTTTTTTTTTATTGTACGCATGTATCCCTACATAAATATTAAGAAATCGGAAAAAGTTGGTCTGAGTATTGTGTAGTGTTTTACTATACTGAATAGATTTTCATTAATATTGACTTGCTTCTCGTGGGATCTATTCGATTCCCTTTTTTCAGATATAGGCGCCTTGCCAAGGCGCATATGAGGTTCTAGAGCTCAGTCCCCTCCCGGGTTCTATTTTTCTTCAGGTTTCCTCAGATGTACATCAAATATGATTAAAGTTGGATGTTTGGGTTTAGATATACTTTTATATGTAAAAATGGATGCCCCATTCATCATTAAAGAATGAACTGCCAATGATTGCACTCTTAAATTAATAAACATCTATATCAGAATTTTCCAAACTTTTTGGTCTCAATGCCCTCTTTTCAAAGATAGTTTGGCTCAGCGACCCCTGTAAAACTCTGTCACAACTACCGTATTTGCTCGAATAAAAGACACCTCGTCTTATATTCGAAGTCGTCTTATAATCTGACCTCAAATCGAGTTCAGATTATAAAATATGGATAAAGGTCCCCCGCAGAGCTGCAGGGGACCTGGATCCCCCTCTCTAACAGTCGGAGGATGTCTACGCGATGCACATATCGTGCAGACATCCCCCAGCTGCCCCCACTAGCCACCAGGGAGGCTACGTTGGGGGGAAGACAGACAACATTGGGGAGGGTGGGGGGAAGACAGACAACATTGGGGGGAGGGTGGGGGGGGGAGTCAGACAACATAAGGGGGATAGACAACTTGGGGGGAGGTTGGGGGAGAGAGATAGACACTGTTGGGGGGAGCATTGGCACATAAAAGGTAAATAAAAACAAGAAATGCATTTTTTTTATATCATAAGTTTTTATTAAATATGAAAAAGCTATTTACATGTGAATATAAACAAGTTCAACTTTTTTTCCTATAGGGTAGTCTTATATTCAGGCTTTTAGTTTTTTTCCTAAAGGAATATCCATAGTTTGGGGGGTCGTCTTATAATTATGGTCTTCTTATATTTGAGCAAATACGGAAATAATAAAATGTAAGTGAAGCTGTGCCTATAATTTTTTCAATTTCACCAAAATAGTTATGCAATGTGATCAACCACCAACCTGGTAACTTTCAAATCCATTAACTAAAACCTCAGCACCAGCATATAGGGGGGGGGGGTCATGTACTAAACAAGTGCAGTGGGGAAAAAAGTAGGTAAAACATGAGTAAGGAGAATTTGCGACTATTTGTAACATTTTGTGCTTGTTTTCCCTGATTTGCGCCTCTTCCATTTATTTTGATTTAGCGTGCATTTTTACGGTTGCGCTAATAAATTGCGATTATATTTACGCACGCTAAAGAGTTTTGCGAATATTTTGTGAAAAATAATTCTTGTTTTCGTGTGAAAATTACACCAGCTTTTAGTGAGTGCTATCAAAAGAGGTAGAAAAAATATTTGCAAAATTGCCTGTTTTTATTCTCAATTACGCCCTTTTTTATTCACAATTGTCTCGTATCTACTATTGGAGTTTAAATGTTTAGTACACTGCAATAGGAGCAAAGCGCAAAAATAGTTTTGCACATAAATTAGATTTGCTTTTTTTTAGTACATGCCCATCTTAGTGTCGTATTTATCAAGATAAAATAGGTGGTATTTCAGGAAAAAGGGCTAAAATAGTAGTAGTAACCATGGAAACCAAAGGAAAGTTATGGCAATAAATCCACATTTAGCACTTAAAAAAAAATAAAAAAAAATAGCATCTGTTTTGCCTTAATAATTTTGGCCCAAAGTTTACAAACCGGATCTTCAGGGGCTAACTTGTCTGATGCTACAAAATATGTTACAAACGACAATATACATGTAACAGAAATGACAAAATGCATGTCACAATAAACAAACAAGCTATTAGAGTATGAAAAGTGAGTAGTTGATTTTCTCATTATGCAAAATGATTGTGATATCAAGATCTGTCAAAGTGATCATCTCATTGTCATGCTAAAGTAATAAAAAAGAAGGTTTAAACTTTTAAAAAGAGGAAAAAGTACTTTGCACTACAATTTGAATTTTGGATTTATCCAGTATGCAGTGTATATTAAATAAAGCAAATGATCTGTCCCTCTATAATGCATGTTTAGATTAAGATGTTTGTTGTGGACTAGAAGGACATGGCATAGACATGTTGGGAACCTAAGTAGTTTGTCTTAAATGAATCAAGTTCCCCAGAGCTGTGACCATTCTGATCCCACGTTACCTAGTTTCACTCTCACCTCCTGATGACTGCATTAGAGTGGATGAGATAGAAATTAGTAGGGCAGGTCAGGAAAATAATCTCGGATGTAAAGTTACCAGAAAAGCATGTCGTTGGTATACTGTAACTTTCCAATTAAAGGCAGGGGATCTCAACTTGATAAGGCAAGCATGTATCATGGGTATACAGCAAAATATTTAAGTTATTAGTATAAAAAGAAGATTACTGCCAGCTTGTGGGCAAAAAGTATATATATTTTTTATTATACTGTAGTAATTATTCCTTGCCTATGGAGAGACAAGAACAAAAAGGGCAAACACTTGACTTCTTGGCAAGTGCTCCTTCCACTGCATCAAAGACTATCATGCCTTCTCTGATATATCTGTAAGTATTTTCGTCTAACGTATATCATGAGTGGATGATTCTATCCAGAAATGAGCATCTATCCCAGAAAACTGTTTTTTTTTTTTTATAAAGTGTGAAAACAAGGAGTCCATCAGTGGTTTAGTTATTTTTGATTCAGTCTCCAACAAGAAAAGACCTGACTGTTCTCTTAAACTGCTATCCTATCTACTGCAGATGTTGTTTCATAGGCTCTGCGGAGAGTGCAACTATTTAAGCTTTTATATGTAAAAGTTTGAACAAATTCACCTTAAACCCCTTCATTATGATTTAAAAGTAATATCAGGAAGTATTACTTTACCGAGAGGGTAGTGGATGTATGGAATAGCCTTCCAGCGTAAGTGGTAGAGGTAAACACAGTCAAGGAGTTTCAGCATACGTGGGATAGGCACAATGCTATCCTAGCTATAAGATAGGGAACTGGGGACTAATTAAAGTATTTAGAAAATTGGGCAGACTAGATGGACCGAATGGTTCTTATCAGCCGGCACATACCTGATGCGGTAATCAGTTAAAATCTAGTAAATACGAGAAAATTGAATTTGCAAAAATTATTTGGCACACTTACACAGACCATCATTGAAGGAGGTAATGCAATATTCTACTCTCTTTAAAATAATGGGACCTTTTTACGGTAACATAAGTTATGTTACACCAGCTGGACATAATGTATTAATAGTAAATTATTAGTTTATTTAAATCTGGAAGGCCCTTTTGGGACTTAAACGAAATGAAACAGTCTCTTAACCTTTTGGTAATCATAGTGCCAACTGTAGCAGTTGATGCGTGTACTGATAGAAAGTTCACCGTTGAAGAGGTTAATGAGCCAAGCGAGGAAAACAAAGCAGCATACACATTGAATTTTTAATAGCGAATTATTACAGTTACCCCGTAGGATTCCTCCACAGATCCACGGAACATAGCTCCCGGGACCAGCTGCCCACGCCAAGGATAATTCATCTGGACACAAGTTGTGATTCCTCCAGCCGACTGCATGATAAATTCATAGGGACTGTGCTTTGCGGACTCTGCTTTGCACAGATCACACACGCACTGACCTATTCTTTTTCTTCCTGTGTACGCTGTAACCAAACTGTAAAAGCTGCTGACGGAGCTGTGTTTGATGTAAGGCACAAGGCCATATTCTCTTGCGAAAAAGCAAAAAAAAAAAAAAAAATGTAACAGAGAATCACAGCTACAAAATAACAGATTTTGATGCAAACTCAGAACCACTTGGCTAGCTATTTTCCCACCTGCTGAAAACCTCAGATCCTATTTGAGCCCTGACCTTTTCTATATTCAGCATCTGTTTATCCACACAGCTTTACTTCTGATACTATTTATACTCATTCTGATTCTATTTATGAAAATTAATGTTTTAAGTTTTTTTTTTATAGATTTGTATCGCTGTTTTCTTTTTAACAACCAAGCATTTGATCCATAAATTTTAATATAATCAAACCATAATGTAAGTATCATTAGCATCTTTATTTTAATATTTGTTTCCTTTAGTTACTGTGAAGTATGTTATCCCCATCAATGAAATGAGCCATGCAATCTATGTTTCATAACATTATAGTTAATGCTCTCCTGCTCAACCTCTTAACAATAAATTCATAAGGTGCACACCAACCACTTTTATTATAGAAGAATTAGCAATGGGGGGTGGGTGCTTACAGGCCCAACTCAGAAATGGAGAGGTATAGGAAGTGCTAAAAGATAGCAAATCCTAAAAGAAGGTCTTTTATAAGCAGCACTCTTGCACATATAAAAAAATATATACAACAATTCAATTTAGAAATATAGAAAAATTTAATAGTTACAGAAAATACCCTATATAGGCAGACTAGATGGACCGAATGGTTCTTATCTGCCGACACATTCTATGTTTCTATGTTTCTATCGTGTGAGGCATAGCAAATCTACATACCCTTATATATTTGCTATGCCTCACACGATCCCTATATAGGGTATTTTTTGTAACTAATACATTTTTCTATTATATTGTTGTATATATTTTTTTTTATGTGCAAGAGTGCTGCTTAAAAAGACCTTCTTTTAGGATTTGCTATCTTTTAGCACTTCCTATACCTCTCTATGTTTCATAACATCTAATGATTTTGTAAGTTAATCCCAAATCTTTGAGACAGTCAGCACTATTATATCACACAAGCAGGCAGGTATCTTTCTTTGGTTCCCTGACATTCAGTGAGATGAGGAATGGATTACACCAACCAACATTAAACCTGATAAACTATGATAATACTCTTAGCAACCTTATTTAAGATTCTTGACCCACCCGCCTGTAATCCCCAACGCTTCTTTTGTCCTAGCCTCTGTAATGATGCTCTTGTCTACAGTGATGCTTTTTGGTTGAGAGGTCCTGCTGAATCATGTTCCGTGTCCACTGCAAGAGAGTAGAAGCGGAGATATCTACGGGCCATTTTGAACAAATGGTTTCGGGAACGGGGGACTAATAAAAATACGCAGACTAGATGGACCGAATGGTTCTTATCTGCCGACACATTCTATGTTTCTATGTTTCTATGAGGGAAAATGGAGGACCATGCAAACTTAGTGCGGCTGCGTGTGCAAAATAAATCTCAGTATCGTTGTGGGACATGTCTGTGCCAGACGTAGCAGACCTTGAGGGTCATGTACTAAAAAAACGCAAATATATTTTATGTGCAAAACTATTTTTGCGCTGTGCTCCTTTTGCAGTGTACTAAACAGTTAGCACGCCAATAGTACATACGTGCAAATTGCGAATAAAAAAGGGCATAATTGAGAATAAAAACAGGCAATTTAACGAATATCTTTCGATGGCTACCTCTTTTGATAGCGCTTGCTAAAAGCTGGTGTAATTTTCACACGCAGATAAGAATTCGTTTTCACAAAATACTCACAAAGCTCTTTAGCGTGCGCAAATATAATCGCAATTTATTAGCGCAACCGGAAAATTGCACGCTAAATGAAAATAAACGTTAGAGGCACAAATTGGGGGAAAAATATTCCAAATAGTCGCAAATTGATCCTTACTCATGTTTTAACTACTTTTTTTTCCCACTGCACTTGTTTAGTACATGACCCCCCTTGTTTCTTTTCACTGTTATCCTCAGACTAGTTTTCATGACAGATTCTGGTTAGGTAAATACTATAAGGTCAAAAACACTTGCCTTTTTCCTCTGTGACCACGTTGAACCATTTTCTTTTTTAACCAGGACTCCTTAAGCATATATACTTTTCGAGACAACATGTCAAAGGTTAGAAATTTGGCAACACCAGTAAACACATTCATGTACAGCCTGTTTCTGCTTCGTGGTACAATTCAGTATAAAGTTGTGAAAATACTGAGTATCTGATATGGCTGGGTAAAAGATAGGGTAGGCCATCCCACTGTAGGGACAGTAAAGTCAGTAGATCTGTTTAACAAGATTTTAAAACAAAGACTCAGTAGTGTCTCCTTGCTTAGACTGCTCCAAAGTCAGAGAAGGTGGCTGGACCCAAGGTAACACATAGCAGTTCAATGCTACAAATCCCAATTATTTTTTTGGGAAAGCAGACATGGACTCCCAGTGATTTAAAAAAATTCCCCCAGTTTTTCCCCAGGCTAACATATGAAACGTTCAAGCAGTTTATACAGGCTGTATAAAATCATCCCCCTTATTACCTACCACATTATGCTGACATTTGCTCTGAAAATAACTTGTCTTATATTTGAGCAAATATGGTACGACCTACCCCATTGCCATGTTTAGAGATTCATACAGCTATCTGAATTTATGAATCCCCCACCAAATGGTTTAGATTTAAGCAGGATATTCCTTCCAAGTGCTCCAGGTATTGAAGCTATATAAGCACTGTAAAAGCCAAAGGGGGTACATTCAAGGGAAAGGGTAGCCACTCTTTGATCCTCAGGTTTCCCAAAAGTTCCGGGAACCAGTAAAATGATTGTTGGGACCTAATTTGCAATAAAAAAAAACACTTGTTTGTAGATTGTGTCTATATAAGAGCCTTTTTGTTCAAGCTCTATTGTTTTAATACAATAACTTGCAGTACTGTCCACCAGAGCCGTATAGGTTTCCCAAGGCATCTAACACTAACCAAGTCACAAGGACAATGACGTAGGCTTTGCGCCAAAAGGATGTCTTGGCATTGAAGTCCATGTATGTATGTATGTATGTATACATGCTCAGCGACGTGTATGCTCTACGCCATCCATGTGTTGAGCACCATGGACCTCTAAGAGCTCAAGTCACAAATAATCCAGTGTGCATCAGGTCTAGAACAGGATCGGAAAAATCGGCTGCTGCAACTGTATCTTATTATGTGTAAGACCAAGGTCTGGTACAAGAAGCTGGCAATTTAATTGATGCTAATTGCAAACCAAAATGTGTTTTTCTTATGTAAAAAAAGAAAACCCTGGAATAAAACTTCCTTTTTTGCGGTTTTAACTCCAGATCATTATGGTGAACGTGTACGACAAATCAGTTCATCACAGAGCAGGGATGGGGAAAATGATGCTATAGCAGAGAGGGTTGCCCTGGAGAACCTGGATACTGCATTGGATCCTGTGTAATATTGCCCAAAATTAGCAAAGCAAACTCTACTCATTCCAGTTTTGTGAGATTAAATTACTTTAACATTAACATAGCACCAACAATTTATGCAGAATTTGGTACAGCACATAAAAGGGAATTATAGAATATGTTAGTCCTGCTCATAAAAAAAAGACCAAGTCTAAAATTGATACTGTATCTGCCTGGCGATTCCATCCATGGGGGGGGGGGGCGGGGGGGGGAGCATATAGGTATATATATATATATATATATTTGCTACAGGGCACCCTTTGTGAGCAAGGATGGTGGACAGTGATTTTCACTACCTACCCTCATGGCAATCAAAAGGTTTTTGTTTTTTTACAGATTTTGGGGTCAATGTTAGATCATCCTCCTGTACCTGGACAAGGTACTGGGGGAGGGGTAGGTAGGGATTAATTGTAATTTATTTTTTTGTGCCAGGGGCATTTGGCCAGTCCCTGGCACAATTGAAGGATATAATCAAGCTTCAGGGCATATCACCTGCCTATAGCCCTGTGGGCCAATTAATTTATTTAAATCTTGGTTGGAGCACAGCACCGGCACTGTGGGCAATTATTTTATTTATTTATTTTATTATTTATATTTTGGCCACTGGCATTGCACCGGCCCGTGACCCCATGGGGATCTTAATTTTATCATCGAGAGCAGTGGGAATTTTGCTGGCCACAGTCACTAGGGGCCAATTTGTTTATTTCATGGGCCAGAAGGAGGGGGGGGGGGGGCAATCATTTTAATTTCATTCAATCTACCCTCTTGTGTAATAGCATTAAATATAATTGAGATATTATTGGAAAGATTTATGGCATATTGTTACTATGCATTTTAAATGTTTTTGTATGTGTTTTATATTTTTGTAATAACATTTTAAAAAAAAACTATATTTAAATTAGACATTTTAAATTAGATCCTTTAACTCTTCAAATTACTATTACAAAATTTTTACATTACTATTTTTACTTTTTTATTATTTGATGATAATGTACAGCGGTTTCCATGTATATGACTTCTATTAATTACTTCATGTTAAAAATCTAAGAAAACAAACAAAAAACAACAACATATTCCAGTTCTTGCTGATGACTGTTATATGTCATATTGCTCTCTTGTTGAGACTAAGAGCTCCCTCTGACTAGCTGTAGGTGTTCATTAAGCCTGCACCTTCCAGTTGGGTTTAAAAAATACCAACTAATCTCATCAGAGGCTGGGGACCATAGAATATGTAAATCCACATCTGTTCATCTTCAAAGGAGTCACTCCTGGATTACTTACTTACTTACTAGGAGAGAGCTCCGCTCACAGGCAGTGAACTAGAGCAAAGGGACTCCTGTGGCATTGCCTGGCCCTCTCCCAATCTGCAGTCACAATGAAATCACACTTAATGTGATGTACTGTTAGCTTTAAGAAGTAATTAAAGACAAGTCAGAACAGTGGTTGCCGTAGGCTGCTGGTGGGAAGTAAGACCTGCAAAAGAAGAAAAACTCCTTCTGGAACTGGGAGAATTACTTGGAACATACGTGTGAGCAGCAGGGGGCTTCCCTTGTCCTTAATATTTTTATATGTTCATTGTCATTTCTTCCAACGTGCCTGCTTTTGCAGAATGAACCAGAAGTGGTTGATTTCAATTAACCCATTTGACGCCAGGAGGTTCAATTTGCTAAATAAGGTGGACTTTCAGATTATTCCATTTATCCATTACAAGACTGATTGGCAGAACTTTCCTGCTCAAAAATGGTCAAACATGCTGAAAAACGGGTCCCTTTGATGCGTGGGACACGTCTCATGAATATATACATTTGTCTTTATACGAACAATGCGTACTTTAAATCAATGTACTTTTGCTAAGCAAGTATTTTTGGCAGTAAAAAATTTTTTTTCAAGGGGATTTGCTTATATTACCAGGGAGGGACCAGCCATTTTGCTCATCTGCACACAGTAAAATATACATATCTGAGAACATTGCATTACTGGCAGATGAGCGACATAAAGCAATTTTAATTTCTCTTAGGAGGAGGAGCAGTAGGAGGAGCACCACTGGAGTGGGTGGGGTTAAACACCACTTTCTCTGCCTGGAGAAGAGTTACAGGAGATCTTCCCAGATAAGAAAATGTAATGTCTTCTGTTGGCATATTGTCAGTGAACCACACTGGAAAAATGAGTGTGCAATACATTGAGGAGGATGGCAATGGATTGTGATAAGCCCCATGACTTATAAAATTCCTCACTGAAATGTTTGGCTGTCTCAGCTATTGCAGGGTAGGACAGCCCCTTTTCTGGGTGTTCCAGGCTTGCCTCTATCCAGAGGCATCCCCGGTGGGGTATGATTGACAGGTTAGTGATGATTGCCCCTTTAAATCGCCCATGGGTAGTCTCGGTGGCCATTTTTTTTTCCTTGATAACCTCACTTGCAAAGTTTCCTAAAAAGCAGCGATGGCACTTATCGCAGCAAAAACACAGTGATTGCCCAGTTTTAAAGGCAGTCTATACATGGCAATGTCCTTCTCGATTCATTCCATTGCCTCCTTCACAAATAAAGCCCTTAGATTTCCATGCTTTTGCTAGATTGAGGGTTGCAGGATAATAGTCCACCCAATGCATTCTTAAAGTAAATAAGTACTCTAGTAATGAAATATATATATATATATATTGACAAATGTATTGGGATACATCACTTAATTATTGAATTCAGGTGGTTTAATCAGATACATTGTCACAGGTGTATAAAATCAAGCACCTAGCCATGCAGGCTGCATTTACAAACATTTGTGAATAAAATGGGTCGTTCTGAACAGTTTTCTGAAGTCAAGCGTTGTACTGTCAAGAGTGGCCAGCTTTGCATTAAGTCAGTTTTGAAATTTCATCCCTGCCAGATATTTCACAGTTGACTGCAAGTGTTATTATTGGAAAGTGGAAAAGTTTAGGAATGGCAGCAACTCAGTCATGAAGCGGAAGACCACGTAAAGTCACAGAGGTCACTGATTTCTGAGGAGCATAAAGGCTCTGCTGATTCCATAGCTGAAGACACGACTGCCACCAGGAATTTCAGGGCCCTTTACTGAACAAATTTTATTGGCCCCATACCCTCACTGACAATATCTCCCACTCGCCCCACCTACCCTCACAAGCATGTTATCCAGGTCTAGTGTAATATGGAGGGTGGTTGGGAGCAGTTGGCCAATATGCCAGTATTTAGCCACTCAATATGCCAGTATTTTGCCACTCACTAAGTCAGTATTTTGCCACTCAGTATGCAAGTATTGTGCAACTCAAAATGCCAGTATTTTGCCACTTAATATGCCAGTATTGTGCCACTCAGTATGCCAGTATTGTGCCACTCAATATGCCAGTATTTTGCTACTCAATATACCAGTGTATTGTCCCTCAGTATATTGACAATCAGTATGCCAGTATGATTTTGTCACTCAATATGCCAATCGCGTGCTCGTTGGATGGATTCTGTCAGTTAGAAGATGGTTTTGTTGCCTATTACCGTATTTGCTCGAATATAAGACAAGGTTTTTTTCAGAGCAAATGCTCTGAAAAATCCCCCTCGTCTTACATTCGAGGTCGTCTTATAATCTGACCTCAAATTGAGGTCAGACTATAAGACATGGATCCAGGTCCCCAGCAGAGCTGCAGGGGACCTGGATCCCCTCTCTAACAGCAGGGGATGTCTGCGCGATGAGCGCAGACTCCCCTGCTTCCGCCCGGCACGACTGCCGGGGCTTCTATGATGAAGCCGGGTACTTCCGGCTTCGTCACAGAAGTCCCGGCGAGCGTGCCGGGCGGCAGCAGGGGAGGTCTGCAGGGGAGGACACAGACAGACAAGGGGAGGGGGGGGGGGGAGAGAAAAGGGGAGAGGGGGGGTAGAGAGAGACAAAGGGAGGGGTGAGACAGAGACAAGGGGAGGGGGGATAGATAGAGACCATGGGAAAGGGGAAGAGAGAGAAGTTTTGGGGGGAGAGAGACAACGCTGGGGGGGGGGGAAGATACAGCTGGGGGAGGGGGAGAGAGGCCGCATTGGCACATAAAAGGAAATAAAAACAAGAAATGCATTTGTATTATATAAAGTTTTTATTAAATATTAAAAATCAATTTACATATATACAAGTTAAACTTTTTTCCTATAGGGTAGTCTTATAATCAGGCTTTTAGTTTTTTTCCTAAAGGAATTACAAATTTGGGTGGTCGTCTTATAATCAGGGTCGTCTCATAATCGAGCAAATACGGTAGTACCATGGTTACAGTGGACTAAAGCTGTACCAACAAGAGCCCAAATTGGACTGTTTAGGATATGGACACCCCATCCAAAAATATACACAGAGCAAGAGGTTTAGAAGTCTCTGGATGCCTAAAGGATGCTTCCCCCAATATAAGGTTTGTCACCATAATATTTAGAACCAAGTATCAGCTTTCATTTATATTTTACTTTTACTTTCCCCTCTTCTACTTGAATAAAGTTAACTATTCATGTTTCTATTAATAGATGTTATCATTGTTTATTTGTTTAACCTATATTTTATTGCATAGATTTTGTTGCTGAGCTATTCTTAAACTTTGTTATGCTTAAACCTATTCAAGTGTATTGTTATTCCATTGTTTGGTTATTGAATAGAACTATCTAATAGCTTGTAGTACAGTGTAATTTTTGTATTGTTACACTGGCCATTTATATAAAAATAGACTATAAACTAAGTTGTGCTAAAATAATCTTTGTGCCAAAAAAATCACAAAAAACTAATGTTAAAGATGTCAGCTAATATTGATGACAGCTTTTAACAAACATTGTAGAGAACTTATCACTCATAAACATTTTAAATAGGACTCTTACGGATTATGTGAATTATCTCTATAGTTGCTATAGTAGTTGCTACAGAGAGCAATTATAGAGGCATCACCTACTCTTACTGACCTATTATAAAAGAAAAAACATAAATCAAGAAAAATGTATATTTAATGTATATAATATATGTATGTATATGTATGGATACAAATGGAAAAAGGAGACATACATAGTTAAGAGTATATCATATAACCATGAGCCTTCTATGTTTCTCTTCTATGTTACTCTTCATAAAATATCAGAACGTCAAACTAACACTGATATAGAACTACTCTAATAATTATAACCACAATATATCAGTCATTTTGAGGATTTCAAATTATTATATTATATAATATATATTACCACAACTAGAGGACATACCACAACTAGAGGACATAGTCTTAAATTAGAGGGGCAACGATTTAAAAGTAATATCAGGAAGTATTACTTTACTGAGAGGGTAGTGGATGTATGGAATAGCCTGCCAGCAGAAGTGGTAGAGGTAAACACAGTCAAGGATTTTAAGCATGCGTGGGATAGACACAAGGCTATCCTAGCTATAAGACCGGGAACGGGGGACTAATAAAAGTACTCAAAAAAAATAAAAAAAATTGGGCAGACTAGATGGACCGAATGGTTCTTATCTGCCGACACATTCTATGTTTCTATGTTTCTATGTTTCTATTATATGAATAATATTACACAGATAATATAAAAATCATTAAAACAATTATAAAAAAAATAAAAATAAAAGAGCCTATGTGGTTGTAAAGTTTGCAACTTGAATATACAACATGCTGCTATTTTATTGTGCATCTATACTGACTCCACTCCATGTACATGAACATATTCAATACCATACCATTTTTCTAAATACATGTTATTTATTCTTAACAATTCCCCTTTCTTGGTTCCAAATGTATATTTTAATGTTATTTTTGCTGTTATGGTGTGTGATCTATTCCATACAGGTGAGTTGCATGCAAACATTTAATTTCACTGACTTAACTATGCAATTTGCTAAATTCAAAACATTGTCCTCCGAAACGGTTCTGGTTGGGATGGTCTGAATCACTAAAGAATGAGTTGGTGACAATAGGAGTACCGATATAATTTTGAAGTTCAGAACAATCCAACTATGTGCCTCCACTCCCTCAACATTCTTCGGCTTTTGTACTTTCCACGCCGGTACCTCATCCTGACACCTCGGCCTCTACATTCCTGAACTTATGGATATAAGGTGTCCATTATCAGATGTGTAAAAACAAAGGAGAAGCTTTAATAACCTGTCTCTCTACTGTGGGTCCTCCGGTCACTTCCTTCCAACTCGTCCTAGCCATAAAAGGATTCCAACTGGTAACCTCCATCAGAGTTTCTCTCTCTGTAACCTCTAATGGTTCCACTCTTTCATGCTATTATTATGATATTAAATAACCATGAAATACAGATAGAACCTTTAATGTGCTTGGGGAGCAACTGGTTGTTTTATTGACTTGGTCAAGAGCAAAGATGTACCTGTGATGAACAAAAAGGATGTCCTACACAGTCAGGTCCCATTACTTCTGAATCGATTTCACTCACAGTGCTGATTAGAAACCCTCATATGGAAGAATTACAATTGGACATTGTTCCATCAACTGGTGTTTTTTGAAGGTGTTGTTTACTAATTATTTTTAGGAAAAAAAATGTGCATTTAATAAAAAACAAATATCCACATGTTTACATTGGAATTCCCATGGGGTGTATCGTGCTCCTGAGTTACAGGCGCGCTGCCAGCCCGGAGAACTCCTGTCACTCAGAGGCATGACGTCTCTCATGTTTTTCAGGGGAGTTTGTGTGCTGAGAACAGCCAGCACACAAGCCCCCCAGAAATACACAAGCTACATCCGAAAGACGACGCTGCTATGATTTCGGCAACAAAGTCACTCACTCTGTTGCCAATTCGACAAGCACAAACATTTGTATACTTTTAGTGCTTGTTTAATTGGCAACAGAATGAGTGACTCTGTTGCCGAATTCGTAGCAGTGTCGTCTTTCGGGTGTATATCTGGGGTTTGTGTGCTCTCTGCTCGGAGCCTTTTAGGACCTCACTGTCAGAACCTGAATTTAAAACATTGCATACTTACCTTGATGACAGTCTATGTAAGTGTTTCATTAAGCCCTCTACTTCACCTACTGGGATTGGCATATTCTGTGTTGAGAATAGAGATTAAAACATTAGACCAACTGTAGACTACAGAGAGTTAAACGCCATCACTATAAAGAACAGATATCCCCTTCCACTAATCCACCTGAAATGATTGAAAGGCTTAGTACAGCTAAAATAATTACTAAGTTAAATTTAAGAGGAGCATATAATCTCATCAGAGTGAAAGATGGACATGAATGGAAGACAACATTAAGGACTAGATATGAATATAATGCCTTTTGGCATTCCAGAATTTTATGAATGATTTTTTCAGAGATCTACTTGATGTGCTGTTGTATATGTTGATGAAATTCTTAGCTACTTGTAGTCTCACTACAAAAGCATAGGAAGCATGTCAGTAATGTTTTCCCCCATCTTTGTGTTCATTCCCTCTATGCCAGGCTCGAAAAATGTGTTTTTGAAACTACCCAAATTGAGTACTTACGTTTTGTCACCTAACAGGGATAGTATGTAGTATGGACACCAACATGATTGATGCATTACCTCCTTGCCTACACACACCTCAGACAAATATGTAACAAAATGTGGATGTTTTTGACAATTGCTATTGGAAGCTTGTTAGGAATTTTACAAACATAGTTCTACCTCTTACCAAACTTACTAGAAAAGATACTGAATGTGCTCAAGAGGCAATTGAGAAGTTAAAACTATGTTCACTTCTGTATCCATCCTGAAATAGCCGGATCAAAACAACTATTACACTAGATGTGGATGCCAATCGCGAATAATCACCCTATTGCATTTTTTCTTGAAAATTGATCCCATATGAACACAACTATGACATGGGGACAGAGAACTATTGGCTCTAAAAGTTATTTTGAAGAATGGAGACATTTCCTTGAAGGTACCTTGTATCTATGTATACTGATCATGTCATGGCCATCTAGACCTTACCAGAACATCTATCTCTCCACCAGTGATCCTGGAAACATTCCTTGATCACGGATTGGGCCAAAGTCACGGCCTGTAGTAGCATCATCTACTCTTGATTGTGGAGGTGTGGTAGGCTAAAACCACTTTCTAAAGTTGGTAAAGGCCCAGAGAACAACATTCACAGTTCACCCCAATCAAGGGGTGACTAGTTGTACCTGTAGAGGGAAGTTAAGATCTGCCACTACCATCACCAATGCACAATTATTCTCCTAGCAAAGAAACAGAGAGGGATGTGCTATAGAAGTACACCCCTCTGACCTCCAATCTAGTAAGGGGCTTGTCCAAGGGGAGTGGTGGTAAATAGAAAATAATGGTGACTTTATAAAAAAGTGTGGCTATATAAAATGGGAAGTAGGAAACGTACAGTTAAATACAAACATCGCAGAAATGTTAAAAAATATATTGTCCAGAACAACCAAAACTGCCCCAAACAGCCAGTCCAAGTTAAAGGCTGTCCTTTAAGCATGCATATGCTCCAAGCGGTTCATGTTTAAAATTAGTTAAGAAGTAAAAGGTGATCATTGTTGACTGGATTTGTATATGCCTACCCAGAATCCCTTACTGTGAATGTGTCATTTCTGTAGGAAAAGCAGGCCGCCTGGTTTGTTAGGTGTTTGTAGATTTGTGTTTGATAATGCCTTTTCTACTGCCCAAATATATATAAACCCTCAAGTGTTCTCAATGCCACTTTGTTTCATTGGTCCATATTCCATCACTAAAGTCATCAGTCCCATGACAATGAGACATCAACTTCCTGCTTCCCTTCAGATTCACCCGGTAAGTAACGTATATAACCTCAATAGGGAAAGCACACCACAGTGAGAAACAAGTATATGAGTGTGCTCTGCCAATAATAGCAATGGTGGGTGGCACAACCCCAGACCCAAAAGCTAATACAATCTGTGAATAGAATAAGAGAGCACAGGATGCCAAGGATACAAACCACTAGTTTATTTTGGTAAGCCAAAATATAAAAATGTATATATATATATATATATATAATGTGAGCTATAAGATATATATATATGTGTGAGTTCAGACTTAGGGATAATGTGTCATTAGTATGATGGTTGTATAAAATAATAAATTTAGAAGTATGCTGCTGAATACAGATGAGATTGTGAGTAATATGTCAGACCAAACTATACCTGTATACTGATATGTATAAAGATGTAAAGGAAAATTATGAATATACTGTGTAGCATTAGGATTTCCAATCAGTGGAAGGAAAGGGCCTAGCACAACTGCTGAAAGAAAGCCCCATACCATTATGCCTCACATCCCCCCCCCCCCCCCCCCCAAACTTTACATTTGGCTCGAAATCAATCAGGTAACGTTCTCCTGGCATCCGCCAAACCCAGATTCACCCATCAGACTACCAAAGAGTGAAGACTCCAAAGAACACGTTTCCACTACCCCAGAGTCTAGTGGCATTGTGCGTCACAGACCACCCAATCCAAAGAGTGGCATTGGTGATGTACGGCTTGCATGCAGCTGCTAGACCACAGAAACCATTTCCATGAACCTCCTGCCGCACCGTTTTTGTGTTGATATTAATGTCAGTGGAAGTTTGGAAACTTCAGCAATGGAATTAGCAGAACTTTGGAGACTTTTACGCACCATGCACCACAGCACTCGGTGACCCTTCTCTATCACTTTATGTGGTCTTCTACTTTGTGGCTATGTTCCTAAACACTTTGTCTTTCCAATAGTACTACACTTAGTGGACCGTGGGATATCTAGCAGGTACGAAATTTTATGAACTGACTGCAAAGGTGGCATCTTATCACAGAGCCATGCTTGACTTCACTGAGCTCTTCAGAACGACCCATTATTTTAACAAACGTTTGCAAATGCAGACTGCATGGCTAGTTGCTTGATTTTATACACCTTTGACAATGGGTCTGATTTAAACACCTGTATTCAATAATTAAGTGCTGTGTCCCAATACTTTTGTCAATAGTGTACGTCTGCATACAAAAAAATCAAACTGGTGAAATGAAAAGCCATTTGGCAATCCTGGAAGACCTATTTAGACACAACAAACCTGAAACAACCCCATTTACAAGCGGCGCTAACTAATTGTGCACAAACGCTTAAAATAATATATGCTTCAAAAGGGTCTCTCCTGCTTATGACATCACTGTGTGGCTTGATATGCAAATTATACATTGTGTGATCTGTACAGACCCCTGTGCAATATATTTATGCATTTTATAACACTTTAAAATTTAGCTTTTTTTCCTCCCAGGCTCAAGTTAAATGCTGGAAGGTAAAGGGTCACTAGTCAGGTGAGTTCAACATATTCAAGGACACCCATAAAAAATGCATAATCCAGGACTTTATTGCATAGATTAAAGACTGTATGCCAGTTTATATTTACTAAATATATTAGTAGCCCTGGAGTATATATGTTTCATTAGCATCCATGAAAAATATAGTAATGTGCTCTCCCTGTTCAGTAAAAGCTGATATATAGGAGTGTTTTAAACATATTTAGAATACACATATTCAAACTGCATGAAAAAAATGTAAGTCATTTTCAGTTTCCAAGCAGTTTATATTACTTTTTATTTTCTTCATTTCTTTCTTTATTATAAGCAATTCTGCAGTGCAAGTGGCATTTTTATAAAGGTTGTGATTCCAAAGACAATTCAATATGTATCCTCCTTCTAATATGGAAAATAAAAATTCTCTACTGACTTAAAAAAAAAAAAAAAAAAATTAATATATATATATATATATATATATATATATATATATATAAATGATTTTAGTTTTTTTCAGCAACAAAACTGCTGGGTCAGTTGGGACAAACTCCCTTTTATACCTTTTCTCTTGACATTGCCTTATCAACAGTGGGCTCAGTCGCCTTTGGGTAAAGGATAAGAGCAGCTTAAAGATTAAGCACTTTGTTATTGGTTGTTAGGGCTGGACTTGAGCAGATAAACTTATAAGTACAACACACCAGCAAAAAGGGCAAATAAGCAAAATCCACGGCAGGAGCCTGTTGTAAAATGATGAATATGTCTTCTAAATTGCCATAAGGTGCAAGTCACAATGGAATCTTATTTGTCAGACACGTATTGTAACCCTGAGGTTATCATCATGGGCCCAGCAGATACAAGGAAACCACTTAACACCATCACCCTGTAATCATATCTGCTACAGGCTCAAATCTCAGCTGGAAGCATGGTTACTTTAAGATGTGCCAGCATCTCAGTGTATGGATTTAGTCTAGAGAAGCCTCGGAAAAAAAAAGAAATGAAATTTCTGTAGAAGAGAGAAAAAAAAAAAAGAGAGAAAATAAAAGAATGACCCCATAAGCTCTTTAAATTAAACATGTGCTCTGAATTGAGATCTCACAGGTCTACTTACGATCGAGGTTGGAAAAGGAATTCATTATTTGCTTAATTTCATACAGAGGAAGAGCAGCTGAAGCTTTCTAATAAATCTAATTGCTTTTGTTTATCGTTGGATATAGAGTGGAGGAGCCGGCATAAGATGATTTTCATTCACGTAATGAAGCCAATGATTGAAATAGATGCCGAGGATGATATCTAGAATGGATATAGGGGGCACGGTGCAAGTTATGAGGCTTGTCCTTCCTTCATTGATGAATCAATTTAACCATCTCCAGACACCAGTATAAAAGTTAAAAGGTGAGACATATTTGGACATTTTTGGAGGTCAGAACAAAAAAGATGCAGACACTAAAGGGAGAAAAATATTAAATTAAATAAAGTGCTAATGCTGTTTCTGTCAGGGGATATTAACTTTTTTTCATTAAAATACCTCACCCATTTGAAAGGTACTCTGTAACCTAAATATTTGAACTGTGAATGCAAAAACAGAACAATAGTAAACTCTTAATAAGAAATAAAATACAAAAATAAATACTATTGAATAAATGCGACGCACATGCAGAGAGAGGCACATAATAGCGCTATGGGTGTGTGCTCCTATATATAAAGCACACCCCTGACAAATTCCCGGAGTCTGTGCTGCATCCGTTACTTACTTTTTGGTTGTGTCGGCACTCATTGGCCAATGTATAAAAAAAAAAGCACCTGATTAGTGATGGGGAACATCTGCCAAACAATGTTTACTGATGTATTTTAATTCCAATGGTCTCATCTTACAGTTCACTGTGGATTCCCAATAAAGCCCCATCTCATTTCTAGATCTGGCTCTAGAGGGAAACTTTATCCCCTTAAGGACGAGACTGTTTTTGGAATGTTGCTCCTGTAGGACAGAGGCTGTTTTTATACTTCTGCGGTGTTTGTGTTTAGCTTTAATTTTCTTCTTTCTCATTTACTGTACCCACACAAATGATATATTGTTATATTTCGAGAAAAGAAGGACTTAATGTAGATACCATTGTTTTGATCATCTCATGTAAGTTGATGTAAAAAAATTATTAAATATTATGAAAAATAAAAAACACTTTTTCTGACTAAACTTCAAAAATATTTTACTCCTCTGCAACAGCTAATGAAAAAATTGCTAAATTGGTTCTAACATTTTTTCTGAGTTTAGAAATAGTCAATATTTACATATTCTGTGATTTTAAAAAGTGTTCAAGAGCATCCAAAGTACATAAGTCAGACTGATACACTTTGCATGCCGTTGGACACTTTTGATTTTCTGTCTCCTGAGGAAGCTGGAAGTTTCCAGCGAAACACATTGAGTTTGCTACAGCTGCCTCTTTGGAGTTGTGGGGAGTCGAGACTAAATGACCATCTGATGGCAATCTGACCATCTGTATATGTGACATGCGCTATTGCACACTTGCAGTGTGCCTCTTTAGCTTGCGTGTCTTACTATGTTTTATGGATACCACGCCATTGGCTTTTAAATATTTTTTTTATACAGCATATTAAAGAAGATTTTGTGTACAATCTATCGTGAGTGGGGATTTTTCTTTTATGTTGGTAGGGGCTATATAAAGATTTTCCATGAGTGCACTCAATATTTGCGGCTTACCCTCTGCCTTTCCTGTATCACACTACACTGCTAAACTCCTTTTCATGTAACTATGCTCCCATTCCTTTGTATATTGGATGTAACAAGTACTGGAGGAGTACTCTTCTGTGAAGCTGCAATCTTGTGGGTGAGTATTTAGGGGTTAATTTGGATCTGTAAGGGTTAAAAGCCGACAGTGTGTATAAGAATCTGAGGTCTGCAGCAGCTTCTGGAAGCCAGATCACGCCAGTAGCGTAATTGTTATGAAAATGGTCTTATCTTACTATTCCAATGCCAGAACAGAGGTTTTTTGAAAATCAAAAAGTTGTCTCTGAAAGTTCAGTAATTTTCCACAAGAACGACTTTTGTAACACTATTTTACATATTACGTTTCAGTGTATTTTCTTACTGAACACGCCTTCTCTGCACATGAGAATAACCAATTATATTGTATAAACTAATGCTTTTATCTTCCTTTATATACGCTTGTCTAAACAATTAAAATCAGAGTTAAGGAACACGAAGCATTGTCTAGTCTTTTCCTTCGTGGTCCTTGGCTCTCCAAGGCCTTGTCCGGTATCATTATCAGCATGGCAGTTCACATCAATCTAGTGTTAAAAGTCTTAGAGGTTGCTGAGCAGACTACCCCGCAGTCGGTCCCTTTCAGTTGGTGTCAGAAGGGGGATTCAAACAAACTGGGTGAGTACATGATTAATTGTTATAATAATTGTTCTTTTGCCTTTTATTCGTTCATTGTTTGAAGTGAAGTGTGATACCACTTTTACGCTTTCCACATTATTTATATTACCGAAATGATTAGGAAGCTTTGAGAACCATGTCGATTTCAGTTTTAGGGATCTATACTATAGGTTTATGGCTACCCAATATGCCCATATCAACAGCAGCATGCTCTAAAATCACTGCATTATGAGCATTTCAATTCCCCTTCTCTGAGAAGTTGAATTGAAATTAAAACAAGTAAAATTTAATAAAATAAAAAAACAACCACCCACCCCCTATTAAAAATGAGGCTGAGAGATGGCCAAATAGCTCCCATCACCATCTACACATATGGGAGGTGAAGGTAGTATGGGCCATCTGGTTACCAGAGTCAAACATTTTGCTGTGTGCTTTGTAATTCTTCAGGCTGAGGTTGTTGGGAGTTACAGATTATAACAAAACAGCACAAATATAAAGAGCCCAAAGAGCTTGTATTAAGGGATATTGCAGGGAAGAGCTCTGGAGCTAACCAGGAACAGGATGAGGTCACATCTCCTAGCCCACAGATATTTATAAGCACATCAATCACATGGTAGAGTTAGCTGTTCAATCACCACAGCATGTCACTTGGTTGCATTCATATTCGAAGGCGAGAATTGTTTACACACTGTTAGGCAGTTTAGATATTGATGCTTCAGTTTGACCAGAGATTCTAAAATGAGTCTCTTTGAGTAGGGGCAGGACCTGACAACTACCACGAGCACACACTCGCACTGTGCTTCCTGCTTAAAACAAGGCAAACTGCTGACATTACCCCAAAACTTGGAATATTTTTTATCACAATAACCACGAACGAGAGAAAATACGGGACACAAGTCCAAGAACTTACAAAATGCCAATTTATGCTCTAGATATTACTGGTAAGGCCTAGCATCTGACCAGCCCCCTCTGGAGGCACTCTTTCAACCCCCTTAGTAGATAATTGTATATTATTACAAACCTGTTAACCAGCTGTTATTTGTCTACTACTATTCTAAATGTGGCTTTGTTGGTTAACTGAGTGCTTACTCTCCGCTCTATACTGCTGTTAGGGTTGTCACCCAGCTGATATTTTACCATCAGGCCAGTAAACAATTAGCTTTAGACCAATGTTAAGTATAGGTTGTCAAGCCTACCTGTAGTAGCTTTAGACCAATGTTACGTATAGGTTGTCAAGCCTACCTTTAGTAGCTTTACATCAATGTTAAGTATAGGTTGGCAAGCCTACCTGTAGTAGCTTTACACCAATGTTAATAATAGGTTGGCAAGCCTACCTGTAATAGCTTTAGACTAATGTTAAGTACAGGTTGGCAAGCCTACCTATAGTAGCTTTAGACCAATGTTAAGTATAGGTTGGCAAGCCTACCTGTAGTAGCTTTAGACCAATGTTAAGTATAGGTTGGCAAGCCTACCTATAGTAGCTTTAGACCAATGTTAAGTATAGGTTGGCAAGCCTACCTGTAGTAGCTTTAGACCAATGTTAAGTATAGGTTGGCAAGCCTACCTATAGTAGCTTTAGACCAATGTTAAGTATAGGTTGGCAAGCCTACCTGTAGTAGCTTTAGACCAATGTTAAGTACAGGTTGGCAAGCCTACCTGTAATAGCTTTAGACCAATGTTAAGTATAGGTTGGCAAGCCTACCTATAGTAGCTTTAGACCAATGTTAAGTATAGGTTGGCAAGCCTACCTGTAGTAGCTTTAGACCAATGTTAAGTATAGGTTGGCAAGCCTACCTGTAGTAGCTTTAGACCAATGTTAAGTATAGGTTGGTAAGCCTACCTATAGTAGCTTTAGACCAATGTTAAGTATAGGTTGGCAAGCCTACCTATAGTAGCTTTACACCAATGTTAAGTATAGGTTGGCAAGCCTACCTGTAGTAGCTTTAGACCAATGTTAAGTATAGGTTGGCAAGCCTACTTGTAGTAGCTGTTTGCATTTTCCAAGACCAAAAATCCAGGCTGACAAGTTCCATATTTGGAAGAACTAGTTATTTTCATTGCCAGAAGACCATTCCAATCTGGAATCTAACACTGCCTCTTCATCGATCTTACCATATGAGCTACCTGTGGTTACAAACTCATTTGAAACCTCTATGGACAGCGCCTTGGCTGAAGGTTGCAGAATAAGAGAATCTGCAGGAAGTGGTTAGTGGCTAAGATGGTTTATGAAATTTGTTTTCTCCCATAGTTATTTTTATGTTCTACAACCACAAGTTATTGTGACTCTGTGAGTCATTTAAATCCTGTCTCTCGCTGGTACATTATCAAAGACACTTTGTCATTCCACCCGCAACGAGGATGGTTGGGAAATAAGATTTATTGCATTATCATTAATCACCTCTGGGCAGAAGAGCAACAGTTCTTAGCTTCAGTCATTAATATTAACCATTCATATGTTTTGAGATGAGCCATGGAACTAATGACCATTATGGGACTATATAAAGTTACTGCTTTATGAAATGAATTTAGAAATATAAGCAGCACCTTTAATGAGGGGTTAAAACAAAAAAAGTTATCCTCATAAGCAGATTCTAATGGCTAAAGGGATCTGTATGGTATATTTGTTATTTTACTTGTATGCCATAAGAATAGGTTGTTATTATTTATTTCTATGCCATAGAAGTAACGCTGGAATAATAAATAGATAATTAAAAGTTGTTTATAAATTTGCTGGTGATTTGACTAGCACAATGTATAAAACAATTATATTTTTTTTTATCTAGAGTGGGATTTTTCAATCAATTAATAGTATTAACTAGTACCTGTTATTTATTTGCTGCTGTTAGGTTACATGGGAGCTTTACTGAGGTCAGACGGGATGATAATGTTTCTAACAATTGAATTGCAGATCTTTTTATGTCAGGCATGTCTAGAGTTAATGGTAATTCATGTCTATGGCCCATACGTTTATACATTCTTCCGCACCGCTGGCAGAATTCTATTTTAATTTGATTTTTAATTATTTTCTATATAAAGAATTCATACAAAAGACATACATACAAATACAAAAAAAATCAGATCTCAGCAATTGTCACATACAACCAATAGTGCAAAAAGCGTATATCCATAAAATAATAAGACATTGGGGGGGTTGCCTTCATTTGAATTAACAGAAGGAACAAGAATAGGTAGATTTTAGGTATTTTTTCAACTTATTTTAGTGTTGAGCGAACCCGAACTGTTCGAAGAACAATTGACCTATTCGTATGAATGGGGACACTCTTACCCACATTTTAATTCATTTTGCAGCCTTCTAGCCCTTTCCAGGACTTTTTTAGAGGCATTTAAGTGGGCAAAAGTTTGTGTCCACATTGGCTTCAATGGGGTTCGGGGTCAAGTTCAGGGTCAAGTTCGATCACGGACTCAACTCTACTTAATTTACTATGTTACAATGTATAGATTTTTTTTAAATCTCAAGATAAACAATACTTATACTGACAGGATTCCTTGAAAGTTATCTTACAATAAAACATGGATATTAATAATTTGCTGTATCTTGTAAACTTTGTATGAAGAAACCATTTATGTCCAATTATTGTGTTCTTTTGGGGGCAAATAGCAAAAGAAACACCGCAATATAGATTTCTTAAAATATATTTAACAAGAGATTCACTCTAGTAAATAACAGTTTTATAATTCACACCAACACTACAACTCAAAAAGCAATTCCAAATCTTCAGTACTAACTGAATGTAGCACACACAAGTGTTAACACTTAATATGCATAAAATATATACAAGCAATAGAGTTACAACCACTATACTATTGATATGTTGTATTAGGAATTGACTTGCTCTCATACTTTAGTAGTTTTCCCCAGTCAAAACTTGTCCTCTACTCGTAAAGGATTAGTCTTTTTTTACTTGTTTTAGAATGCTAGCCTTTCATTTGTGTTTAATTTTCTAGTTGTTTTAGTCTCAATTGTTTTATGTGTTTGTGTGCTTTTTGTATGATGTAAACTACACCCCTTGCATCACTCTCACAACTGTTTCGTAAACATGTGGGGCTAAAACACACATCCTATTATTAAGAAGGAACCTAGAAACTTTGTCTTCAAAGCTTGCAATCAAACTCTCAGTTAAAAATAAAGTAAAGTAAATAAAGAGTATCATGCCTGTAAAAGTACTGCACTTTTTACATTTAGCTGTATGTCAGCCTTTGATAAGCAACATTTTTCTTGTATTAAGTTTAATTCAGTTTCTTACAATATCTTTAACCCCTTCATGATGTTGGGACGTACTATGCCGTCCTGATTTTAAGTGCCTAAAAGTCGTTAGGACGGCATAGTACGTCCTGTGTTAAACAGCTCATCGCGGCTCCCCGTGATGAGCTGTTCTCGGATCCTGCTGCAGGCACTTGCAGCGGGATCCCACCTGTCAGATGAGGCCACTTTGAGTGGCCTCAGTCTGACAGGGGAAACTTAGCCGGTGCTCAAAACGAGCACAGGCTACATTTCTCTAAATCGCGCTGTGCCCGAACTTATGGGTCTCGTGGGTCACAGGAGACATCTGGAGGTCTTGTGATTTTTTTGCAGACCCTGATCGGGTCTCTGCCATAGTGTTCCTGGCTACCAATCACCTTGTTATTGGTGGCCAGGAACAAATTGTGACGTTTTGGTGCTTGCGTCGTTTGGGACGCAAGCACCATACATCACGAAGGGGTTAAGCAGGGAAGCTGTTTCATATTTTCCTTGCTGTCTTTCGTTCTGTGCTTCCCCTTTAGTAGATTGTGGTCTAAAGGGTTTGGAGATGATTGTTAAGTTCATGTCTTTGAGGGACATATCATGTGTTTAGATAGTGAGAAACCACCCAGAAGCAGATATGATGCCATTATTATATATGGTAAACATACAACTGCCGTCAGCATACATTTACCACTAAGGGAGAAATAAGGGAAAATACATTTGGTGTCTGCTAAATTATAACAAAAAAAAAAGAAAGAGTGAATAGCATACACTCTTTGCAAGGAGCTTAAAAGCTGAAGCAAGGTTAAAACCAGAATTAACATTTGGATAAAAAAAAAAAGATAAAAAAACCTAGGTTATAATAATCAGTAAGTACTGAGATCATGGGGAGGTGATGAATTATACTTAAATATGGCAAAGGCTTTTATTTCATGTGGTTGTTCTATTTTTCGATGTTGTTTATATCAAATTGGTTACATTTTCCTGTCCAATAATGTACTTATTTTTGCCCAAGCAGCTATTTAAACTAAATAAGCAGTTTGTTTATCTATTGACTGTACAGAAACACTCTACCATTGTGGCTAGCTGTCTTAGAGCTTTTTATACCTAGTCATCTATTTTGGCTTGTCTCAGCCTATATTTATCCAAGGATGACAAGCTGAACTTGAAAAAGGACATGTTTTGGGTTGGACAGCAAGTACCAAGGATATAAATCATACAGCTATCCCTTTCCATTTATAAACACTATAGACAAGCATTGAGGAATCATGCGGTGGTCACAGGACTTATTTGTTAATATATTGACTACTCAATAAATAAAATTGTAGAAATCAGTGCACTGGTTTTGACACGTATTGGTATCTATTAACTCAACAGTGACATGTGGAGAATTGACAAGGGTCAGAATAGTGAAATTTGGGGGGAAAAATAGCTTTTCTTTGTTTGTTATTAGTACCTTAGTTTTGTTGTTTATTTATAAAAGAAATTAGAGGAGATCAGGAGTAAACATAGAAACATAGAATGTGTCAGAAGATAAGAACCATTCGGTCCATTTAGTCTGCCCATTTTTCTAAATACTTTTATTAGTCCCCCATTCCCAGTCTTATAGCTAGGATAGCCTTGTACCTATCCCACCCATGCTTAAACTCCTTGACTGTGTTTACCTCTACCACTTCCGCTGGAAGTCTATTCCATACATCCACTACCCTCTCAGTAAAGTAATGCGTCCTGATACTACTTTTAAATCATTATCTAATTATAAAATTATCTAATTTTACATGTCCTCTAGTTGTGGTAGTTTTTCTTCTTTTAAATATATTCTCTTGCTTTACTGTGTTGATTCCCTTTATGTATTTAAATGTTTCTATCATATCCCCCCGTTACGTTTTTCCTCCAAAAAAGATTTACCTCTCTGTTCATTTTTCAGCGAGAGAAAAAGATCTAGAGATAGTTAATTGCACTGGCACTGAATCAACTTGTCAGAAACAGACTGTACCTGGATTTGAACCCTGAATCACATGTTCCTAGGTCTATTCTTTACCATTTCACCAACATGTTTTTCGCAGAAGAACATAATGGACACACATACCAGCTTAATATTGACATAATTGGCACAGTCTGCAAAATGTGCTTTTGAAAACAATTCAGACGTGTCTAAATGTATAGACATGGTAGGGAGAGAACTCAAATCATTGGCTATAATGAATAGGATCTACTTCACATTCTCCTGACTGTAAGCATGCTTTATAATATCTACAGAGGATGCATTGGTCATACCAGCAAGATAACTTTGATTTATGAGATGCAAATAGTTATTTATACTTTGAATATATGTTTGTCGAGATGCTAGGTCTCCACCTATATTTATAAACCATTAAAACATTTGACGTAATCGCAGTTCATCCATCTTGTTTCATGGTGCACTTGCAGTCATTCCACTATTTCTTTGTGGCCTTGGTAGTTTTTTGGGCCTCTCCTATACGGTTGACTGCCTGATCAACATGTCTCCATGACTGCCTCTTCTGTCTCCATGTGCCACACACCAAGGCCTCCGTGTTTTAGATTGACATGACTAAGCCCACATTTTCAGGGCATCTATATATCTTTCTTGTCTTCTTCCTCATCCTCTCCCCTCCTGTTTTTGCTCCACTTCCTCTCTCTCCCCCACATGCCCCCCAGTCCCTCTTTCCTCCTGACATTCTCCAATTTCCCACAGCCAATCACAGAGTCACTCACCTCTCACTCAAACATTCAAACACAGTCAATCAGATAATAAAACTGTTATAAAGAAACAATTAAAAGTGTGCTCTGCTGAAATAAAAATATAGTGTAATGGAAGTATGTTGTTAATTTGCAATGTGTATTGCAAAGAGTAAAATATGAATACCTCTCATCTACAACTTTTTCCTCTCCCTCGCCTTCTCTATCTCTCCCTGAATTCTCCACTCCTGAGCTTTGTGATCTAACTCAACGAATACGAAAAACAGGCAAGCTATGACAGTTGAACCTGGCTTTATAAAGAGTAATGAGAGCTTGTTGGCTAGTTGAATCTACTTTTGTAATGCCTTGGTTCACTGCTTTGTGTTTTAATTAATTGGTAATTACATAAAAATACCATGATATTTATTGAGTATAAAATAGTCTCCCAAGGTTCTGCTCTGGATCAACCGCATTCAGTCTTCCTTTACATAGGTAATATAAAGATTATTCATAGGTAATATAAACATTATTGGTTTTATAAATATCATCATTGGGTCCAGTATCAATACAAATTGTATTATAAAACCAGAAATAAATATATTCAAATTTATAAAAGTATACTATTCAATTGCCTAAGAATACAAATTCCCATGACCCTTGTTTTCTTAAAATTATGAATAATCAAGCTTTATAAAAAAAAATATATATATATATATTTTGGGACTGAATTTATTTACATTCATTTTTTAAAGTAGAATAGAATGTTGTGAATTTGTGATATTTGTGATATTAATGGTAAATAATCTAAAGATGAAAAGTGTTTTTTCTTTTGTAGAATTAAATGGGTTAACTTTATTACAGATATCTCTGTATCAGACTGCGAGTCCCCCATCATGGCTTTATAAACATTTATTTTATTCACATTAATCTCCTGGGTACAAAATTTACATTTGCATGCTATTTTCCTGTGTTTACATCTATGGAATATGTCATGTCCTCATAAATAAATGGGAATAATACAGGAGTGCAGCTGGTTTTGAATCTCCTGGCATGTGATTATTATTGCTGGGGAGGGGTGAATAAGACCTCGTTATTCCCTGGGCCCAGGCTGGCACTCATTGTTACTTTTTCCTTATCCCGCACACTCAGAGTCGACCTTCTGTTCTTCTATACAGAGGTTCCTAGAGTTGCCTGCAGGCAATGCCAAAGGCTGAAAAAAATTCAATTCAACTTCATTAAACTGCTGAGTACCAGCACCCTCACTGACAGCGTCACCTTTAAACCATAGTGGCACTGTCTAAGTGTGAAAGGTGGGATTTACCTTTTTAATTTTTGAATATTTTCAATCTAGTCATTTTTTATGACTGTAGCAATTAATGACTCACTTTGTCTCTGGCTATATTTCTTTGTTATGATCAGTGTAGTGTGCGTTATATAATTGGTATGAACATTTGGGATTATATATATCATGTATGTGCATTTATTTCTACATATACTGTAGGTGTTCACTGTATATCAGCCTAATATGGACCTGTATATAGCCTGCTGAGAATTTGACGGTCATCCTTCAGTTCTAGGAGTTACAGATTTTGGTGTCTTCTATGAGGTTAGAATGTTCCTGGGTTTCCTAACTTATGGTTTCATCTGGGATGGATGTGATTGGCTGATTGTGTTACATTTTGGAGTTTGGACCTGTAAGTGTGTTCACTGAAGGTCTGGTGGTGGTTCTATTTCTACTGTTGTTATGTACTTCTAGCGGTGTGGGGAAATCACCATTTAGAGAGTAAGGGGCTGACCTTTTCTGATACCAATATGAGGTGGGGGGAGGTTTATCACTCAAGCGTCTCCACCTTGAGACATGATGTGTACTAATGTAAGCCTCTGCTGTTGGACTGTTAATAAAAAAATCTACTTCGAAGGGTATGGCCCAAAATGTGAGCTTCTGGCAAGGAACCATTCATAACCAGGCTATTCATGCTACATTAATTATCTAATACTGATATCCTGAGGTGTCTCTTGATAGGGTTTCCAAACGATGCCCTGAACCCAGCAGGAACAGGTACAATGAGACCTCGCTGAGGTCATGAGATGAGTTAGTTGTGTGCTCAGCACAAAACCCATCACGTTTATATTTTCTATTTGTTCTATTTACTTGAAATATTATTTGTTGAGGATAAAGCACAGTTATAGTAACCATATCACTATCAGTAATTATAATATACTACCATCTGTGGTCTGTGGCTAGCAGAGTGTATGCACCTGATAGCTGTATTATTCTACTGTATGCAGCTAGTAGAGTGTATGCTCCTAGTAATTGTATTACACTAGAATTATTATACCTGATAACTGTATTATTATACTGTATGCAGCTAGTAGAGTGTATGCTCCTAGTGATTGTATTATACTAGGATTATTATACCTGATAGCTGAATTATTCTACTGTATTCAGCTAGCAGAGCGTATGCTCCTAGTAATTGTATTATACTAGGATTATTATACCTGATAGCTGTATTATTCTACTGTATGCAGCTAGTAGAGTGTATGCTCCTAGTAACTCTATTATGCTTTGATTATTATACCTTATAGCTGTTTTATTCTACTGTTTGCAGCTAGTAGAGTGTATGCTCCTAGTAACTCTATTATACTGGGATTATTATACCTGATAGCTGTATTATTATACTGTATGCAGCTAGCAGAGTGTATGCTCCTAGTAATTGTATTATACTAGGATTATTATACCTGATAGCTGTATTATTCTATCGTATGCAGCTAGGTGAGTGTATGCTAATTTCCAAGCAACACTACTTCTCAACCCTTATATCAAACCTCCCATCAAACCCCAAATGTGGAGCTTTGCTTCCCATACCTTACTGCAACTACCTCCTGCTTCGCTCTCTTTCCCCAAACCCACTCTGAATATCTTCATCTCCTGTAGCTGAGTAAAAGGTAGACAATCTGTTCTCCTCCTCAAGACCCACCACTTGCAGGCTAGACCTCATCTCACCTTGTATGCACTCCATCCCCTCTTCTCTGCCCAACCCTAACCCACCTCATTAACCTCTTTCTGTCCTCTGGGAGTGTACCGACTTCAAGCATCCTGTACTGAAAAAAATCTTCCCTAGATCTCAAACTTCCATCTAACTACTGTCCAATATCCTTTCTCCCCTTTTTCTCCAAGTTTTTGGCGAGAAATGTGCACTCGAAACTAACCAACTTTCTGACCACTAATGATCCTTTTCAATCTGGCTTTAGACCCTTACACACTGAAACATCCTCCTTTTTGATTGTCAAATGACATACTCTTTCCAAAATATAAAGGTCTTTTCTCCATACTGATCCTTTTAGATCTCTTTGCTGTCCTATACGTTGTTGACCACCACTCCCTTCTCAAATGATTACATGTGATTGGCATAGGTGGTATAACACTCTTTTGGATTGAATGATATCTATCTGAGCTATTTTCCTGCATACGACTGTGTTGGTTTGACACAATCACCATCATACGAATATATATCAAATATGGTGATTTCCCTTTTTTTTAAACCTGTATGTAACTTTTCATCAATAACCTTTTTTTTTCCTTATGTAATTCTCATGTATTGTAATCCAATGCAGTGATGAGGTTTGTCATTACAGTAATGTACATAAAGATTAATCCTTCCTATAGCTCAAAGGTTCGTCTCAGTCAAACCCAAATGAGAAATAAGTGACCTTTGAACAAGAATTGTTTAATGATTCATTGGAAGAGTTCATAAATGTTGCAGGGCCAAAGGAAGATGCCGAGTGAGATTTCACCCATTACCTGCAGATTAAAGGGAATCCCAGAGCATGTTGTATCACATGGATCTCATTACTAATACTGAAAACTTTCACACATGCTTTCTTAAAGGGACTCCAACGTCTACGTTCTTTTTTTTCTTTTTTTTTTTAATGATTTTTTTTCTTTTTTATTTAAATCTCTTTATTAATTTTCTCATAAAAAAAAATACATACTTTACACAAACCAATAAATAACAACAAGACAATGAAACCCCATGAAACGCCCTGCAGGCATTTCTGTTGTTACTCGGGCTTCATCTAGACATATTGTGCACCACAAGACCCGGGAGATGGGGGGGGGGGGGAGAACATTCTCTGGACAGTGAGCACAGGGATCCCAACCACACCTCTCTACCTGTTACGTTCTTTTTTTTTATGCTGTGAATTTAGAGAATAAAAAGGATCACTAAATAACTATCCATGTTGGTAGCCGAATTGTAAGCAATTGCTTAAATTAAGAGAAAAGATGTGTTATAAATGTGTTTATTGAGTCTCCTGCTTATGACATCACCAGTGGCTTGATATGCAAATTAGGCAGTTCCCAATGAAAATTGTTAGTTTGCATCTTTAAGGACCACGTAAACTTGTTTTTAACCCTTGCTTCCTTAAAGGAGAGTGTGTCTCTTTCTCCCAAGTAAACCCAACATGTATCTGTAGAGATTTCCCAGCTGGAGAACTAATGGGAAGGGTGGTGCACGCTATCAATATCACTGCCAATACATATATATACAATATATATATATATATATATGCATGTGTATTGGCAGTGACATTGATAGCATTGTCATAAATATATATATACTATTTGTATTCACTTTTATGCAAATTTGTTCAGCAATTTCACACTGGTTTTTGTGATTTAAAAAACAGGCTCCCTTTTTCCCCTCCCCCCACAATCGTTTCCCATTCTTACCCCTAATTATGAAAAGTGCTGCTGGATCAAGTATTTATATACAACATTGGAGATTTAGTCACATTCTCTATGGCGTGTATATATGTATTTGTATATATTTATATATATCTGTATATGTGTATATATGCATGCCATGGGTCAGTGAGTCATCTGGGGGTTAGAGATGGGAGCCTGTTTTTCCTACTCAATGTGTAGTTTTTGCTGTGCCCTTGCAATGCATTATTCTCTATTTATGTATCATATCTAATTATCTACAGGGTCTACATAATATGCACTGACCCATTCCAAAATGTATTTGGATCTGGCTTATTACCCGAATCTAAGGGATCCACGAAATTCAGCTACATAATATTCTGCGATTTGAGTCCGAATCAGCTGTTCGAGCTGTGTAAAAATCGAATATTTGGAGCCCTTCGGTTTTGGAAAATGTCGCCATACAACCAATATGCGGTGATCAACTCCGAATTTGAATTGTATTCGGGGTTGATGTTTGCCGTATTACGGACATTTTAATTCACCATCTGGTCCCCCATATACTTTTTACAGGGCTGGAAGCCCTTGCCCAACTTCCAACCTCATTTGTGATAGCAAGGGAGTCATTTTGGCGGCTCCCAGTCCCGGATTTTTTTTTATAGGGGATCAGGGCTACTTTCCCTGGCCCCTATGTATATAAGGGATCCCACTGGGGCTAATTCATTTTTTTTTTTAATTTGGGGAGAAATTCGGCTATTTCCACATTAGCTAAATACCTCTTGAATTTGGTTCAGTGTATTTGGGCATAATGGGTGAGGCAATTTGGGATAACATTGAGTCATATTTTGTATGTACTGCATATCGTTCTAGTCTTCGGGCCAACTACTTAGGGCTGGAAGTTCAGATTATATTGTGTAGACCCTTATGACTTTTCTGTACTTATTAAAGTGCTTTACAACATGTCAGAGAACATCACATTTGATATTTTTTTGTATTGCTAGTTTACATTTCCCAGTCGTTCCATTTATAAATTGGTTCTCTCATTTTATGGTGAAAATATTCAATAATGCAGTTATCATTCTAATACTGCTTACAAACCACCTTTTAAAAAAAAAATCTCCAAAGAAAAAAAAATGAAATTGATTGACAAGACATCAATAAAGCCATAAGCTTAGTTCTTGATTCCTCTGTGGCTGTCAAAATCTTTATTAGGTGGAGGCTTTGTTAAGTGTATGTTCTAATTAACTCTTTCAGTGCATTGGAGTACAGCCCTTCCAGTTAAGAGTGAACAAAAGTCCTCAATCCACTCTCTGTAGCTCCTTGCTTCTAGGGCATCTATATTGATCGGTTTGATTGACAGATCAACTCTTAAATGATTTGCCTGGGAAATATGAGTGAGAAAATTAAATTAGATCAGCTTTCAAATCATGGAGAATTTTTTAATCAGCAATATATATGGTTTTTTTTTTTATAGTGGTATCAAATTCATTTCCATTTCTAAATCTTTTATGTAGAATAATCCCAGCTTTTATGGATGAGGTTATGCTAACCTAACCACATAACAATGTTTTAAACATATTTTGACGGATGCATGACGTATTTGGCAACAAATACCTGATTTTTTTTTAGACTGATTTGTAAAATAATAGACTTTCTGATTTATACAAATACTTTTATAACTCTTAAACTTATTCTGTTTATTAGACATTGACTGTAGAAACAATCAGGAAGGACACATAAACTGTTCAAACAATTGCAGAAAATGTTTCATACTAGTTCACTTTACACCACCAGGAGGCACACCCTTCCATAAAATATATAAAGGTATTACCTCCATTTCTATTGTATAGATGGTCGGGATTCCACATTACACTACCTCTATTCCTATTATACAGATGGTTGGGATTCTGCATTACACTAATGCCCAATCCTTTGCCCAATCCTTATATGCCCAGGCCATACCGGCACCTGTTTAGGATCCACCCTTCCTCTTTAAGTCCCTCCTCTGTGATATTAGTCCCCAAACAGCTTGCCGCTTCCATCTTTACCCCAAACAGCTTGTTGATGCCATATCTGTTCCCAAAAAGCTTGTCGGTGACATCTCTGTCCCCTAAACAGCTTGTTGGTGCCATATTTGTCTGCATACAGCTTATCAGTTCCATATATCAATGCCATGTTTGGCAGCATACAACTGGTACAAAAAAGGTAGAAATAAACACAGTGAAAAAAAGACGCCTTACGTAAGGCGTCTTTTTTCACTGTGTTCGGTTCTACCTATTTTTGTACCAGCCTTTATTTATTGTCTATTAAAATTGGCTCACTTTATCCATACCTGCTGACTGTGAGCTCCTTCTGCAAATCAATTGCTTCTTTTGTCTGAATTCTGTTACACAGGCTGGATAGCCTGGCATCGAGGGAGGCTCCACTTTGTAATTATCGGTCTAAATAAGAGGTAATATCTTCATCTGGCTTGTTTGACCGAGAAGTTCCTTCGGTGCTCTTTTTTTTTTCTTTGGGCCCAAGAAGATTGTGTGTTCCCATCCCGAAAATATGAGCACTGGAAGTCAGTGACATCCGGTGCTCATACTTTAAGAATACTGCCAAACGCAAAAGGGCAGAGCATGAAGTCTGTACCGGTTCAAGCAACACAGACTTCACCCCTCGCTTTGTTCTCACCTGTTCTGTGTGCTGGGCAGGCAGGTGAGCCAGTGAGAGACAGTGTATGTCCAGGAGGGCAGCATTATATGCCTGCTGCTGTGACATGCTGCCATAGGCTAAAATACACCACTGGAGACTGGCCGTTTCTAGAATAAGAAAAGGTGAGAAAAAACAACAAGCAAACAAGATAAAACATTGAAAATATAAGTAAGTAAAACAAATTACAAATGTAAATGACTTTTATAACACTTGAACGTCTTCTGTTTACTATAAGTTGCTGTGCACAATTACAGCTCGTATTAGCTTATATATGGTGCCCTTCACTTTTCACCTTACAAAAAGCATTTTAATATACCGCAATATTTTTTGGTGGGGTACCAGTCCCTTTTTGTAAGATAGAGCTAATTTCTATTGATGACCGCACTCGTGTGCTGACTTCTTTTTGAAAGCGGAGCTTCAGATTACCTTGCGGTGAGGTTTTATTATTACCAAAACGGTAAAACATTTAACGATTCTAAAAAATGATAATCTGTTGATTTCTGAGAGAATTCACGCTGCCAATTCTTACCGGAGCAAGAATGCAAAGAAGGCGGATATTAATCAATCTGGGCCTCTTCTTCCAATAAAATTACTATAAATAACCATGAAAATCTCAGGGAGCCAATAAAAAAAAAAAAACCTTATCATTACCACAAGTCCAGAGCTGGGTAAATTTTTAATTATGTCAGATATGAAGGGAAAATAACTCCATTTAACCCCTTCAGGACCGATAACGGATCTTGTGTCATGAATGTGGGGTGTGTGGTCAGCTATAAGGATAAATATGGCATCAAAATAAAATCATATGTTAACTTTAAAAAAATAAAATAAATATATATATTTATATATATATATATATATATATATATATATATATATATATATATATATATTTAATTTGTACATTAAATGGGAAAAAAATACATTACTCTTAAATACAAACATAACAAAATCCCCCCAAAAAGCTCTTGTCCTTAAGAGGTTAAAAAGTACGATGTGTAATCATATTTAAAAATATGAACTTTTATTACTACGACCAAGTGCAAAATAACAAATATGTTGCTATTAGGTGTAAAGCATTGTACATTTCTTGAGGTTTTTTTAATTTATATAGTACATACTTATGTCAATTTTTTTTCCACATTTGGGTCGTTGGGACACAACACAAACAAAATAACCTTACAGTGAAGGGATTTGCATTCTTCTTTGATCGTTAGGCAGATTTCGCATTCAAAGTTTGTGGCGGGGAAAGCACATGCCAAATTTCCATATTGAATCGTCAGATCATAAATGTACAATGTAGCCTAAATTAGATCGGAAAATGGGACGCAGGACATGAAACAAACAACATATGGTAATATTTGATTCAACAAAGAAAATAAAAATCCCTCCCCCTCTCTTTTTTCGCTATAACATTAAAAGATTAAAGATATACACATGCAGTAAACTTGAGCCAAGGAATATCAAACACTTTTGATCTTGTTTTTATGTCCTGAATTTTTTATTTCCTTTTTTTTTTTAAGATCACTTTATTGTTATTCTTTTTAAACAACATCATTTGGTTTCAAAAGGAATTTTATTTGTTTATTTTTGGTATTAATTCCTGTACATCTGAACATATTCTCACCTGTAGACCATTAAAGTCTAAATATAAATACAGGTCTGGACGTAGATCAGTTGACAACCCATTCGTAATAATTGTTAATAAGGACTGATGAAAAATTATTTCACTCGGACCCTCATGATTAGAAACATTATGGTGAACTATAATGGGATCAAACACTCAGCCTCATTGTTTTTAACCCCAGTGATCAGGATAAAGGTATAGTAGTTTATAACCCCTGGAGAAACAGAAGTTCTACTTGGATCAACACTCGCTACATATTAATGTCGATACTATAATTAATAAAACTGTATGTTCTGCTTTTTCTAAATAAAAAAACTAATCAGGCCCTTTCTAAATGCATCAGTTGTATTTGATAGCACCTTCTCTATTGACAGTATAATACCTGTATTGTCCTTTCCTTTAAAACCCCTTCCTTTGTCTTGTGTTATTGAACTGGTCATACTTGACAGTATGGTCACTGGCAGTTTCCTGTTCGATCATCAAGTAAGGTTCAAACAGTATTCCAGGCAATCCATTTACAACAGCTTATTGATTTTATATGTATGTGCTCACACAGGTCGCGCACCCCTAAGGCCGGCCCTAGGAGCGTCAGCCATCTTGGTTGCCACATCTGCTGCGGAACTCCACTAGATTAGACATGAACCAGTGGCGAGATTTTGAAAACAGCGAACAATTAAGGGTGGACAGAAAGTAGTATGAGAGAAGGAAGTGAAATTCATGCATAGTTCCTAACATTCAATATGTACATTCTGATAAGAAAGAGAGTAAGTAGAACAAGCCAACTGAGGATAGAAGTTACAATTCAAGAATGGACATTCTGAGTTGTAAGCAAATGTTTGCACACACCAAAAACAATTAATACATTTCTGGATGCAAAATTTACTGTGGATATGTAGAAAAATCACTGGAAAAAGCGACTGAAATTAATAAATGAAAATTTAATACATCTACATATTATTGGGATTTGTATTGATCGGTGTGTGGTAAAGACATGGCATACTGAGTCTCCGACAAAGCACAGTAGTTTATTAAATGGTTTTGTTAACCCAGGTTCCTTCTCTGTTGTTTTGTCGATGAAAAAATAATTTCTTCTTCTGAAAATAATGAGGGTCTACACAATAAAAAGAGAATTTCAGGGAATTACGACGAGAAATTCCAAACTAACGCCAAAGTAGATGAGTTGGAAATAATGATCCTATTCACCTTGGCTACATTGGCCTTTAGTTTGAAATTCCCATCTCATTTCCCTGCAATTCTTTCTTTTCTTCAGTAGCCCTCTAAATCTTTATTTTTTAATTAATAAAATAGCAGATTAGTCTAAAAAACAAAACAAAAAAACCTCTGATTTTTTTTTTTTTTTGGCAGATCCTCCCAGCCTTGAAGGTGATTATCCTTTTCTGAACACTATCTCTGAAATTCATCTAGAACGACCGGTCTACTCTATTGTTAAAAGAGTCTCTCTTATCGTCACTCAGATATATATTGTATTGGCCGGGAAACATCAAAGCTGCACCGTCCTCACATATTCTATCTGTGCGAGAAAGAGAGAGACGCTCTGACTGTATTAAAGTTCCTAATGTTGATTCTTATAATGAAAAATGCACAAAAGTAATATGTTTGATGAATAGCTAATAACACTTCAGTGTGGAGGCGAAGCATTAATTTTGCTTTAGGATCTAGGCTAGCTAATGCATTAGACAGCTGTGTCTGAATAAGTTAGTGTAGCAGATTTAATAGAGATTTCTGGGACTAAGGGAGACAATATTTCAGACTGGTATAGGCCCAAATGTAGTTTAAACTCAAGATACATGCTCTGTAGTTCTTATATATGTCTGTAAATATCTGTTGTCTTGGGTCACAGCAAAACATTCAGTGAAAGCATCATTTATTCTCCAGGATCCAGCTAGTTTGCCCAATGTTTTTCCATTAAAAAATGTTAAGCCTTATTTCAGGGGTGTCCAAGTTTTTTTTTGCAGTGGGCCACTTCACCAGAAATGTAAGTGCACGTGGGCCGCATTCATTTTTCATTGAGAAAAAATTATATATATATATATATTTATTTTTCACAATGAAAACATATAAATTTATATATATATATATATATATATATATATATATATATATATATATATAATATATATATAATATATTTATGTGTGCAGTCTAAATTTATCACAACACTCATAAAACTCACGGTAACCTGCAGTATGTGAGTGAATCACAGACTCTACAGCAATACAACACATACACACACAGACAGACACACTTACACGCACACAGAGACACACACCCACACGGATTTCTGTGATACTTGCATACACATGCATACACAGCCACACTTACTAGACATGTGCAAAACTAAAATTTTCGTTTCGTTTTCGTCCATTCGGACGAAAATGTTATTTATTTCGTCTAAAACGAATTTCGTTCATTATTGCATTCGTTTCAGATGAAATTCGTTCATTATTTTCATTTCGTTAATTTTTATTCGTTCGTTTTATAGAATACAATGTAATACTATTTTCTTTCTATAAACCGAACGAGAGCCCCATTCATAAGAAATTCATATGAATGGGGCTCTCGTTCGGTTCATAGAAAGGCAATAGTACTACATGTTTTCTATAAAACGAACGTTCGGTTTATAGAATAGCAATAGGAATACATGTATTCCATAAGCCGACAGCCTGTAAAGCGAACGTTCGGTTTATAGGCTGTCGGCATTTTACTACACGGAGACAAAGTCTCCATTCATAATTTTATGAATGGAGACTCTGTCTCTGTATAGTTAAATGCCGACAGCCTATAAACCGAACGTTCGGTTTATAGACTTTCGGCTTATGGAATACATGTAATCCTATGGCTATTCTATAAACCGAAAGTTCGGTTTATAGAATAGCAATAGGATTACATGTATTCCGTAAGCCGAAAGTCTATCAACCGAACGTTCGGTTTATAGGCTGTTGGCTTTTAACTATACGGAGACAAAGTCTCCATTCATAATTTTATGAATGGAGACTCTGTCTCCGTATTGTTAAATGCTATTGTATTCTATAAACCGACTCTATTTCGGCTTATAGAATGCAATAGTACTACGAATGGACGAATGAACGAATGATTTTCGTTTATTAACCATTCGTTCATTCGGCTTTCGTTAGCTTAGCATTTTCGTTCTTCGTTTTTCGGACGAATGGACGAAAATGCTATTTTCGGACGAAAATGCATTCGTCCAAAAACGAATGCACATGTCTAACACTTACACTCCCAGAGTCAGACTTACATAGAGTCAGACTAACACATATTTAACCCCTTGGCGACAGATGACGTGCCAGGCACGTCAAGGCAAATCGTGGACTTGCCGACAGCTGACGTGCCTGGCACGTTATGTACTTAACAGAGTAAAGAAAGCGACCAGCGGTGGCATTGTGCAACACCCCAAAAAAGCGCAGTGGCACGCTACGATCACTCCCCGGAGTGATCGTAGCAGCCATTTAAAGCGAGGCACTTAGCAGCACCTTCAGGCTCCCCAGAACCGATGGTGGTCGCTCTCCTGAGCGACCCCATCGGCTCAGTAGAAGGGAACGCTGCCTATACAGGCAGCGTTTCCCTTCTACTGGCAAGAGCATCGGAAGTGAATGTATTTCACTTCCGATGCTCTAGGGGGAGCCAATCGATGCCTGCACAGCAGATCTGTGTGATCTGTGTGCAGGCATGTATGATAAGTGCTCTGATGAGCACTTATCATACAGTCAAAGGCAATATTAGTAAATATTGCCTTTGACAAGTATTGATCTGCCTCCCTCTCCTTACTAGTTTTAGTAAGGGAGAGAGACAGATCAGATAATTAAAAAAAAAAAAATGTAATACAATTTTAAACACCAAGGGCTTTTATAAAAGCCATTTAACCCCTTCCCTGCCATTCATCGCTGTGTATGCATTGATCATACACAGCAGCACATTTTTTGCTGTCTGTGCATTTTTAGGGGTTAATTTTTTTTACTGTAATTCATTACAGTATAAAAAAGGCTCTTTTAAGAGCTATTAACCCCTTGCTTGCTGTAGATCACTGCCTAAGCAGCGATCTGATGCAAATGCAGCAATCTTGCTGCAGAAGCATTTTTACTTTTTTTTAAAAACTTTTTTTATTACACCTGTCACGGGTTAATTATATCCGCTAGGGGATTACGTTTAACATCAAAAATTTTTTTTAGCTGTCTGAGCGCATGTATAGCGATCAGTAACAGCTGATCAGTGGCAATGGCGGTTTGGTGCTCAGATGAGCATCATCATTCGCCTGGTTAGATCAATATTTGTCAATATTTGATCTGACCAGTGTAGATCTGCCTCCCTCTCACTTGAGTTTTAGTGAGGGAGACAGACAGAACTGTATAATGTGAGTTTTTAATTATAATATATTTAATAAAATTGAGACCCAAAGGCTTTTATAAAAGCCGTTTCCAGTGTTTAACCCCTTCCCTGCAATTGATCGCTGTGTACGCAGTGATCTTACACAGCAGCACATTTTTTGCTGTCTGTGCATTTTTTTAGGGGTTAATTTTTTTTTACTGTTTTTTTTTTACAGAATATCAAAGGCTCTTTTAAGAGCTATTCACCCCTTCCTTGCCATATATCACTTCCCAAGCCGCGCATATGGTCACTGCCTAAGCAGTGCATATGGTCACTGCCTAAGCAGTGCATATGGAGCGATCTGGTCGCAGAAGGATTTTTTTTGCCATCAGCTTTTTTTTTTGTCACACTCGCTAGGCGTTAATTATACCCACTAGGCGATTACGTGTATTCCTTTTGAAGCTGTCTGAACGCATGTATAGCGATAAGTAACAGCCGATCAGTGGCAAAGGTGGTTTGGTGATTTCTCAGATGAGCATCACCATTCGTCTGGTTAGATCAATATTGGTAAATATTGTTCTGACCCATATGGATCTGCCTCTCTCTCCTCACTTAGTGAGGGAAAGAGACAGATCTGTATAATATAAGTTTTTAATTGTAATAAATTAAATTTATGTGAGACCCAAGGGCTTTTATAAAAGCCATACCCTTTGTATAGTGTACCCTGTATAGTAACCCCTTCCCTGCCACTGATCACTGCACAGCATAATTTTTTTTCTTGTCTGTGCCTTTTTAGGGGTTAATTTTTTTTGTACAGTACTACAAAGGCTCTTATAAGAGCTATTAACCCCTTCCTTGCTCTACATGGCAAAATTCCAAGTTTGAAAATCAAAAAGCGCACCTCTCAAATGTAGCCTTTCAACCCCCAACAAAGCTGACAAACCTATGCATGGGTGGTATCCCTGTGCTCGGGAGATGTTGCTGAACACATATTGTGGTATTGTTTGTCAGTGACACATACCGAAATATGTGAATTTGTGTCTAAAGTACAATGTATGTGGGAAAAAATACACAATAAAATTACTACCACAAACTTTGACAAAGGCTGGTGGTAGAATTGGTGCATGGAAAGTGTTAAAATACCACCATTTAAAATAGCCTAGGGTGTCTACTTATACAAAATATATACTTTTTGGGGTAAAATACACTGTCCGGCTTAAAAAAAAAAGTCCCAAATGAAAGATGGGCTCAGGCTGACAACACGTCAAAATTCCAAGTTGGAAATGCGCACCTTCAAAATGTGGCCCTTTAGCCCCCAAACAAACCAACAAACCTATGCATGGGTGGTATCACTGTACTCAGGAGATGTTGTTGAACGCATATTGGGTTATTGTTTGGCAGTGACACATACCGAAATCTGTGAATTTATGTCTGAAATACAATATTTGTGGGGAAAAAAACACAAAAATTACTTCCACAAAATTGGACAAAGGCGGGAGGTAGAATTAGTGCATAGGAAGTGTTAGAATACCACCATTTGAAATAGCCTAGGGTGTCTACTTTGAAAAAATATATGGGTTGATGGGGTAAAATACACTGGCTGGTTTCAAATATGTCCAAAATGGGACATGGGTGCAGGCTGTCTGCACGTCAAAATTTAAAGTTGGAAAACCAAAAACTGAACCTCCCAAATTTGGCCTTTCCCCCCCCAAACAACTCAACAAACCTATGCATGGGTGGTATCCCTGTACTCAAGAAATATTGCTGAACACTTATTGGGGTGTTATTTGGCAGTGACACATACCAAAACCTGTGAATTCATGTCTGAAGTACAAGGTTTGTGGAAAAAAACTCAAAAGAATTACTACCACAAACTTTGACAAAGGCTGGTGGTAGAATTAGTGCATGGAAAGTGTTAAAATACCAGCATTTGAGATATCCTAGGGTGTCTACTTTTAAAAAATATATGGGTTGATGGGGTAAAATACACTGGCTGGTTTCAAATATGTCCAAAATGGGACATGGGTGCAGGCTGTCTGCATGTAAAAATTTCAAGCTGGAAAACCAAAAACTGCACCTCCCAAATTTGGCCTTTCCCCCCCAAAACAACTTAACAAACATATGCATGGGTGGTATCCCTGTACTCAAGAAATGTTGCTGAACACTTATTGGGGTGTTATTTGGCAGTGACACAAACCAAAATCTGTGAATTCATGTATGAAGTACAATGTTTGTGAAAAAAACACAAACAAATATCTACCACAAACTTTGACAAAGGCTGGTGGTACAATTAGTGCATGGAAAGTGTTAAAATACCATCATTTGAAATAGCCTTGGGTGTCTACTTTAAAAAAATATATGAGTTGATGGGGTAAAATACACTGGCTGGCTTCAAAAATGTCCCAAATAGGACATGGGTGCAGGCTGTCTGCATGTAAAAATTTCAAGTTGGAAAAATAAAAACTGCACCTCCCAAATTTGGCATTTTAGCCCCCAAACAACCGAACAAACCTATGCATGGGTGGTATCCCTGTACTCAGGAGAAATAGTAGAATCTATTTAGCAGATTTTTTCGTTATCTGTTGTCGATGAGCAGAAGATGTTTCAAATAAAAGTCAGGAAATTTGTGTTTTTTGGTTTTTTTTACCATATTTTTTTTTTTTTTTTATATAATATTATAAGATATGATCAAAATGATGGCATCCAAAGAAAGCCCTTCTTGTCCCGATAAAAACAATATATAATATGTGTGGGTACAGCAAATGACAAAGAACAAAATTACAGCTAAACACAAACAGCACAGAAATGTTAAAATAGCCATTGTCCAGAATGGACAAAAATGTTTCAAAGGCTCTGTCCTTAAGGGGTTAAGGATATTGTTTATCTAAACTAATAATATTATGTTTTCCTATTTAAATATGTATTTAAAATAAATTAAACTGGACTTTTAATTATTGTTTTTCTGTATTTCTATTTTTTTTTTAATTTCTTAATCCTTTGAGGGCATATTATTGTTTTATTTATGATTATTTATTTAAAATAGCGCTGGTCAACTTTTATTGTATGTATGTTTATAATCTTTTAAACAGAGTGGCACTTTACACACACAGTCACACCTACACAGGGTCACACTTACACACACACACACACACAATGAGTTACACTTACACACACACAGAGTCACACTTACACACACACACAATGAGTTAGACTTACACACACACAGAGTCACACTTACACACATGCACACACATGCACACTATGATGTGCAGTATTCTGTCGGGGGAACTTAGTTCCCCAAAGCTGCTACACATGCAGTGGCAGGTGTGGTAACTGCCGCAGCTCTCGCGCGGGCCTCATGTTGGACACCCCTGCCTTATTTGAACATCGCCCCGAACCTTGTCCTATACTTGATGATATTCCTTTGTTAAATTAAATTCTACCACTTCTCCATGAAGGAACCGCCTTCATCTGTGTGATGCAATACTTTTCACCGTACACCTAAATCACTGACTAACGTTATAGACTTTTGGGTCCGACTTTGAAGGTCGACTTTCATTTTGAGAATAAGTCAAATTCGGCTTTGACTTTGAAAAAAAAAACTCAGGTTCAAATCTTCCCCATTGAAAGTAACAGGGGGCATAATGACTGAAACTATTTTTGGGACTAAGTCAAACTAGGGTGCTGAATTTGGCTTAAAAAGTCTCGGAATGAAAGTCGACCTCCAAAGTAGTGAATAGACCTCATTTGACCTTTCCTCCTACCACTTGTGCTTCTGGGAAAACTACTCGCTTCCAAATGTTTGAAGTAGCTATAGTAGCTGAAAATGGCTGATATATATTTAAAGAGTATACAGCTGAAAACGGTTGTGCTGATAAAAGAAACAGTAAAACTGGCCTTCTTCAGAATGAAAATCATTATTTCTAACCTTGTCAATGTCTTGACTGTATTTCCTATTCATTTTTCAAATGGAAAAGTGAAGTGACCCCTGACTTTTGAACGTTTGTCTACTATCTCATTTTTTTCTTCCAGACTACACATTTAAGGATCCTGTAGTCATCCCTTACAATTTTTATCCTGTAAACTAATGTCATTCCCCTTATGACTTAGCACTATCATTATTTATGCTATTTTTTTTTTACAGTACCTGCTCATCTTGACATCATCAGAAATAATCTGTAGTCCTTTTCCCTCGTATTGTTGTAATAGTATGGTATTCACAATCTCATATTCTATATTTGCATTTTTTAAGCCCAGTGAAAAACACATTAAACAAGTAACTCCAATAGTGTTATGTAGATGTGCGAAACGCATTGGTACTCACTGGAAGACGCTGTGTCACTTTCTTCTGGCACTATTGTTGAACTCCATAGGCATCTGAATATCACCCAAAAAGTCATGCGGTCTCTGGATATTGTTTACATGGCCATGGTGAGAGCCCAGTACTCAGTAATATTCTTTTTTTGTTTGGAGTTCATTTATCAAAACACACGTTTCTAATGCGTGTTATTGTAATAATGTTTGGTACAGTGCGCATTATAGTTTATTCCATTTTTACATATTTAATGAGGTGGCAGCAACTGCATAAGATTTGCTCTTGTCCCTATCAGCTACTTTTCCTGCATAGTTGCCCTTCTCTTCATTAATGTCATAGTTGCCAACATCAGCCATGTTTCCATGGACACATATGTGTTCGACATGCTGCAGAGAGAGCATGCAAAGTGCAGCCTGTCAGCATGTATAATGGATATACGCACAGACACAATCCAGTTAATTAATCAGGGTGGAGATCTCACAGGACCTGCCATGATTAATTAATTGGATTCTGTCTGTGCGTATATCCATCCTACATATTGCCGGGCTGCACTGTGCATGGTCTGTCTGCAGCATGTGGAACACATATGTGTCCCTGGAAACATGGCCGATGTTGGCAACTATGTAATGTTGTTTTGTCCATAGGATTAGTTAGATCATGGTGCAAGCCACACTTGGGAGACCTTCTGTTGATGTGAGGGATTGTAAATTCCTTTCTCTCGACAACAATGCTTAGGCAGCCTTCACAAGGATAGACAGGGATGTAGGGGGTCAAACAACTAGTGCAAATATTTAGAGAATGTTCTTCTGTAATGACAAAACATTTGAAAACATTGAAGGATATGTATAAAGGTGTTTCCATTAAAAGGGTTGAGTACGGATGTAAATAAAATACATAAATGTCTTAATGTGAAACAAATAAAATGTATATATCAGATCCAGGCAAACATGACCATCCCTGAATCCTATTGATGACGAATAGCCACATATTAATGATTTGTGGCCACACAATATAATGCAGAGCAAGTGGAGAATAGTCAAGGTGGTGCATCGGATGTCTGAATCAGCATGTGCATGGCAGAAGCTAAATACAAATATTTTTGCATTATAAAATCTTTAATAACTGTATACATTGTAACCACACATCTCTGGTCTTTAAACACCCTGAAAATTAACCCATAACATCTCACGTTTTAAATATTTTCCTGAAAATATACCTAGAAACCAGCATGAGCCCAATATTATCCTCTGTAGGCGTTCTATGCAACTAAACCTTTTCTGCCCCACAATGCACATGTGTACTTATTCTAAATGACCATGTACAGTCTGAGGATTCCAAAGAGTATCATAGAGCCCTTGAATGTAATGATTATAGGGTTAAAAAAAAACAGCAATTTCCCATAGTATTGTTTATGTTTATAAAAAGCTAAACGGATTAACCGATTTGTGATGCGTCCCAAAATTCCACAAGGTGATCGGTAGCCAGGGACACAATGGCAGAGACTCGATCAGGGGAGCCGCGATGAGCTGTTCAAGGCGGGATGTTCTATGCCATCCTAGGGTCTTTTGGGACCAGAAGAATAGAACAGCATAAAACCTCCTAGCGCCGGGAAGGGGTTAAATGATATCTAAAAAAAAAAAAAGTTAAATTGAGCGCTACATTTGACCTTTAATCAAACAGAAGTTAACTTCTGTTTGATTAAAAGATGGCATTGAGGGTTTAGTCCCTCTGTAACGGGACTAGCCATGTGTGTCTAGCAGCATGCATATCATGGCAAGGCTGGTCTTTGCCAGAGCAGGGTTCTCTCAGTTCTGCTGCGCACTCACGCGATGTGTGAAGAAATGAGCTATGACTCATTAATCAGCGCCAACAGCACTCAGAGAGCCCTGACGGAAGATTCCATTGACCAAAACCCCCTCCTCACATGGCCTTTAGCTTCCAATCTACTCTCCGTCCTACTTTGAAACCTGTCTCACCACCCTGCACATGTTCCCTACACAGCCAAAAAATGACACTGCTTTTTTTTTGTCATCACAGGACCCAATGTATAACCCTCAACAGGTTATGGGGGTCATGTACTAAACAAGTGCAGTTAAAAAAAAGTAAGTAAAACATGAGTGAGGAGCAATTTGTGACTATTTGTGACATTTTGGCTTATTTTTTCCAAATTTCCGTTTACTGTTTTTTCTCCCGGTTGTGCTAATATATTGCGATTATTTTGTGAAAAATAATTTGTATTTTGCGTGTGTCCCATTGGAGGATGCACGGGAGGTGTGGAGAGGGGGATGGGAATCCCATACAGTCTGGTCCTGTCATAGAAGAGACTACTCCTATCACCTTCACCGTTGACACTATCCTCCAACCCGACCATTTACTAGCTCTTCAAACCTCACTCGTACAGGAGATCCGAAAACATACCCAGGACTCCTCTGTATCTAACCAATTTCCTACCTTAAGAACCGAACAGGGACTGCTATACAAAGATCATCGTGTTTTTGTCCCAAAACCAGTCCGTATGACCATCTTACAAGCTATCCATGACCATCCTTTGGCAGGACATGTAGGTCTTCAAAAACACTCCACCATGCCCGTAAAACCTTCTGGTGGCCTCAAATGGCCCAAGACATCCACCGCTACATCAACACCTGTGAAACGTGTGCCCGATCCAAAAGTCGACACCAAAAGATCTCGGGGCTACTACAACCATTGGCCATCCCTACTCAACCTTGGGAAGAGATCTCAGTAGACTTTATAGTCGATCTTCCACCTTCAAAACAACATACCACAATCATGGTCGTGGTAGACCGCCTCATGAAGATGGCCCATTTTATCCCAACACACAAAGTTCCCACAGCAGCAGAGACAGCCGATTTATTCATACAACATGTATTCAAACTACACGGGGTTCCTCGCACCATCCTATCTGATCGAGGCGTCCAATTCACTTCTCGGTTCTGGAAAGCATTCTGTCAAGGTCTTCGTCTCCAACGCCTTCTGTCATCGGCCTATCATCCCAGTACAAATGGACAAACCGAGAGAGTGAACCAAATTCTGGAACAGTACCTTCGATGCTATACTAACCATCTACAAGACAACTGGTTCAATCTCTTACCTCTAGCCGAGTATGCCTACAACAACCGAATCCAACATTCCACGGGCATGTCACCCTTCAAGGCCAACTACGGTTTTGACCCAGGCTTTCCTTTTGATCTTCCTCGTACCTCCATGGTGCCTCTAGCTACTGATCGTCTTCGTGTTCTGCAACAGAGCTTCTCTACTCTGCGAACAACTCTCACCAAAGCACAACAAGATTACAAAAAACAGGCTGATCGTCGCCGAACCCCGGCTCCCCAATACCAAGTTGGAGACAAAGTTTGGCTCTCATCTGCTCACATCAAAACAGCAGGCCCGGCCAGAAAGCTCGGCCCAAAATTCCTAGGTCCATTTGAAATTACCACCTTGATCGGTCCTGCTGCTGTTCGTCTTCAACTACCAGTTTCATGGCGCATCCATCCCACTTTTCACGTTTCCCTTCTGAAGAGGTATCTCCATAATCCATTTGTAGGGAGGAATCAACCTCGTCCACCTCCTGTCACCGTAGATGGTACAGAGGAGTATGAAGTGGAGAAGATACTCGACTCCAGGATCCGCAGAGGGCGTTTGGAATATTTAGTCAAATGGAAAGGATATGGTCCTGAAGAGAAGACATGGGAACCAGAGAATGGGGTTCATGCACCTGCCAGAATTCGTACCTTCCACAGATCCCATCCAGACCGTCCAGCCCCTAGGCGCCCCCGGAGGTGGCGCGTAAGGGGGGGGGTCTGTCAGACCCCAGTTCCATCCCATGCCTCCTGCAGGGATCCCCTACCTGGTCCAGCAGACTCCAGGTACCGTGCACCCCGCCGGGGGGGCACGCGATCGCAGTGTAGGCAGCATCCCCGGCCTGTAGTACAACCTGCCTCGTGTAACACAAGCACAGGTGTCATTCTGATGGCAGGGGGGCGTGGCCTGCGGCCCGGTGGTGTGCTTCCATTGGAGGATGCACGGGAGGTGTGGAGAGGGGGCAGGTCCTACTCCTGCCTTCACTATCTGGCTAAAGCCAGAGGGGGGCGGCGACCTGCAGGATGGTGGGCGGAGCAAAGGTCCTGGCACCCTATTTAAACAGCAAGCACTGTTCATTCAGTGCTTGCTCGTTTTCCAAGCTTGTAGTGTGGATACTCCCTCTACAGTGATTCCTACCCATACCTTTGTTCCTCGTTTCCCTGTGTTTATTGATCTCCCGGCTACCGAACCCTTGGACTGTTTATCGACTACGTTTACCTCTCCACTCCTGACCCCGGATTACCCATTACCTACCTCGAACACTGTTCTGCCTTACCCCTTGGTACTGCTGCCACTCCGGACTTCTCTATTGTGCGCACCACCTAGTGCCAACACCCCTGCGCTACGCTCCCAGGTCCCAACCCTGACAGCGTGTGAAAATGACACCAGCTGTTTTTATTCGCAATTTGCTCGTATTTACTATTTGTTAAATGTTTAGTACATTGCAAAAGGAACAAAGTGCAAATATAGTGTTGCACATAAAATATATTTACGTGTTTTTAGTACATGCCCCTCTATATATCTAGAAATTAGACTTACATCTGTTGAGAATTCATCATACCTAATCTAGCAAAATCAATAGCTTTTTTTTATCCGTAC